>JBBPNX010000043.1:0-59128 GCA_038091155.1 Harrya chromipes
TGTTCAAGATGGTGTATTTGGAGGTAGACAGGATACAATACATTCTTTGTGCGCGCAAGCTCGTCTTCGGTCATAGTTGTAGTGTGACCGAGCCCGATCTCGTCCCAGCCATCGTCAAAGTCGTCGTGTGAGTCGTCCTGGCCTTCGGCCTCCTTGATCATGCGGGAGATTTCCTGAACAGCGTCCTCGAGTGTGTCTCTGTCTGATTTCCAGACGCGATAGACGGCGATCTGGTTGTCCTTTGGGATGCCGGAGGGACCCCTCGCGTTCGAGATGAGATCGTGGAGAACGCCGGTTCTGACGAGATATTCCTCGCCGGAGCCATTGCTATCGGCCATATGCGAGGCGCGGGCGGCGTTGTTGAGGAAAGTCTGAATGAGGGCGCGGAGGGCATCTATGATATTCCTGGCGCGGTTTCTGACGTCCTTTGCGAGAGTTGCGCCGTGGGTGTCGTCGTGGAGGAGACGGGTGCAGTGGGCGAGAGC
This sequence comes from Harrya chromipes, assembly GCA_038091155.1. NCBI lineage: Eukaryota > Fungi > Basidiomycota > Agaricomycetes > Boletales > Boletaceae > Harrya > Harrya chromipes. The sequence continues at coordinate 486 of JBBPNX010000043.1, forward strand.
AGAGGCATGTTGTGCGATATCCTGGAGGACTGGGATGGATGCGGAATAGGCAGGAGAGGTAGGTTTGAGGGCGAGGGCGAGTTTGGTGGAGAGATTGTATACGAGGGCAAGGAGACTGTCTAGATCTGCGAGGACGACGTTGAGGGGGGATTTGTCAGCATCTATAGACCCGATGGATGCCAATGCAGCGGTGCATGACTGCGATACAAAAGTGAGCGCGATGATAGCTGACAGAGTGAGTACAAAAACATAAATTATATGAACAGACTCTCACTTTTCTGCTTGTCGGTCATTTGAAGAGAACGGTAGTGATTACATAATGTACTATACGACTTGATTTTTTCTCGTTCTTGTCCAAGTTAATGTCGCTCATCCTCCGGGTTAAAGGGCCACTCCCCTTCTGGTACTTTCGCTCAGTCTCCAGTAGAATTCTCATTCAACACCGACCCCAGCGACACTTTCCTTGGCCAATTCCTTCTTTCCGTCGCAATGCCTCCTTCTTTCCCTGGTCAAGACCCACCTCACCTTCCCCGCCTTCCTTGGACACCGCTGCACAAATAGCCACGCTCGAAGCACAGGCAAACGCAGATCCAAACGACGTCCCAAAGCAACTCGCCTTCTTCAAGGCCTTGACCGCGACTCGCACCAAGGAAGGCTACGATACCGTCATCGACCGTTGGCAGCACTCCTCCGAATCCGTATGCATTCTCTTACCGTGTTACATTCTCACTCCGTGACCATCTCCGCAGACTCCCGATTCCCCTCTCCTCCATTCCGACGAAGCTTTCGAAATATACCTCGATGCTCTTGCCAGCTCCGGACGCGAGCCATCCATAGACCTTGCCGTTCGCAAACGACAGTCTCTCCTCGACTCCCTCCCCGCCAGTACAACCTCCCCTCCTTTGTCAGATACCACTCCTGTCAGTCAATCCAACCCACCCGATCCCACGTCTTCGGAACAGTCTACTCCCCAATCAAGAAGTGAAAAAATAGCTGCAGAATTGCTTGCTAGACGAGCCAATCCTACTTCATCCACGACACAAGATCCATCACCACCCAACCCGGCAATCGCGAGTCTCGCAGCAGCCCTCGGCAAGGGTGCTGGCGTCAGCGGCAACCCCATCTACGTCACCCTCAGCGAACGTGAGTACGTCTGCATCACCGCCCGTTCCGATATTCATCATCTTTCCCAGCCAAGGGCTCTCTCACCATACGCATCGTTCGATTCGTCGTGTTGGCTGGTCTCGGTGGTTTTTGTACGTTCACATCCCATGTCTGCTGTTCTCCCTAATGTCGTCCCAGTCATGTTGGTCATCCTCTCTGTTCTATTGGAAAACTCTGGCCTACTCAAGGCCGGAGGGCGCACCACAGAGTTTGAACCGCTTCAGCAGAAACCCGTCAAGTTCAGCGACGTGCACGGCATCGACGAAGTCAAGCAGGCGTGTCCCTCATCACTTTCGACTGCGTCCTGCTCTGACACTGCCTTAGGAACTTGCAGATGTTGTGACCTTTTTGAAAGATCCGACTGCGTTTGCATCCCTTGGTGGCAAGCTCCCAAAGGGTATCCTTCTTACAGGCCCACCCGGTACCGGAAAGACCATGCTTGCTAGGGCCATTGCTGGAGAGGCAGGCGTCCCCTTCTTCTTCTCGTCCGGATCCGAGTTCGAGGAAATGTTTGTCGGCGTGGGTGCAAAGCGTGTTCGGGACCTGTTCGCGGCTGCGCGCAAGAAGCAACCTGCCATCATCTTCATTGATGAATTGGACGCTGTCGGCGGGAAACGAAGTCAGCGTGACCAGCACTACATGAAGCAAACTCTGAATCAGTTGTTGGTCGAGATGGACGGGTTCTTGCAGACGGAGGGTGTCATCGTCGTCGCTGCGACCAACTTCCCCCAAAGTTTGGATCCGTTGGTGTTTTTCACATCCTTGATTAGAAAGGCCGCTTATCTCTCGTTTCTCAGTGCGCTTACTCGTCCTGGTCGTTTTGATCGTCACATCGCCGTACCTCTCCCGGACATTCGTGGCAGAATACAGCTTCTCGACCACTTTATGAAAGACGTCGTCGCCAGCAATGGTATAACGGCCTTTATCCCATTCGCTATTGCTGACTATATTTTATTCGATAGCTGTTGATCCCATGATCTTGGCTCGAGGTACTCCTGGGTTTTCTGGTGCCGAGTTGCAGAATATGGTCAAGTGGGTGGTCTCCCTGTTTCATTGGAAGGGCTACTCACGGGATTGTTCAGTTTGGCTGCTATCCAGGCGGCAAAGGAAGGTTTCAAAGAAGTTACTCTGAAACACTTTGAGTGGGCAAAGGTGAGGTTTTGTGTTCAGCGTTTGGTCACAGTATTTATCCAGTGCCGACCAGGATCGCATCGTCATGGGTGCTGAGCGCAAGAGTGCGTATATTGATGAGAAGAATAAACTGCTCACAGCATATCACGAGGTGCGTCGATTTGCAGCTACGAAGACTTACCAGTCTAATTCGCACAAGGGAGGGCACGCCCTGACAGCACTCTACACCAAAGGTGCAATGCCTTTGCACAAGGTTACGTGCGTTCCCCGCGGTCACGCACTGGGTGTTGTGCGTTTTTGTTCGTGACTGGTCGTGTGTATGATACTGATGGCGTTACAGACCTCTCAGCTGCCCGAAGATGACATGTATTCTATATCCCAAAACGAATACAAGGCTATGATAGACGTGTGTATGGGTGGTCGGGTCGCAGAGACACTGAGTAAGTTTTTTGCTCGCTCTATATCGCTGTTGGTAAACTTCGAGATCAGTTTATGGCGAGGGCGGTCTGACGAGCGGGTGCTCGTCTGATCTTCAAAAGGCGACCCATACGGCGACACAAATGGTCAAGGTAGGTATTTTGACATGCCTCTGGGCTGCTGGTGACAAGGGCTTTGCGCAGAACTTTGGATTCTCTGGCAAGGTCGGACCTGTATTTTACAGTGACCAAAACGGACCGGTTAGCCCACAGACAAGCGCGAGAATCGACTCCGAGATCTTAAAGTGAGTGTGCGTGAGAAACAGAGGCAGCACCGCAACAACTCATGCTGTTCCAGTCTCCTTCAGCAAGGCGAGCACCGCGTCACCAAGCTTTTAGAGGAGAAGAAGGGGGAGCTTCATCAGGTGCGTGATCTTCGAGTGGCAGCATGCTGGGTGTTAATCGTGCTGTGATGCAGCTGGCTCGGGCACTGGTAGAACACGAGACGCTGACTGCAGATGAAGTCAAGAGGGTGATCAAGGGTGAGTCGATACGGAACTTGGAGGAGAAGGTGTGCGAGGAGGAGTCAGCATAAATGAATTACTTTATTTGACGTAACTTGTGACCACGTGGTGAGAACAAATAAATACAATTTAGGTTACCGGCGGGATAAAAGCGGTGCGGACGAAAAAAAAGCAGAGGACATCGACGTTACCTCCGCCGACGAGCAGACCGGGCAAGTGAGTTTCTCCGCATGTCAGAATGTCCAAGATCGGTTTTAACCTTTGGGATAAATAAAAGGATGTGTCATCGTCAGCTCATGTTTGTCAAACACGCGGCGTGTGGCCACAACACTTTCCTCGACGCTGCCTTCGTCGACTGTCATAGCCGCTTGTGCTTCATCAGCGCCGCACATCTTCCCTCTTGCAATTCATCCTCAAAACCTTGTCCATGCCGTCGCTATTATGGGTTCGTCCCCTCTAAAATCTTATTCGGTCTGAATCTTGCCTCATCTCACCTCAGCCAGCCAGAACGCATCATCACAAAGACCGTCTGTCCTTCTCCCTCATTTGGCTCTCTCCGCCCTTGATCCACTCCCCCCATTTAGATCCCTGGAAACTGCTCCAATTGTCCCCAATGACATCGTCCGTCCCAACATGCTATCGTGTCGTTATTTGTACATACGTTCTACTCATACCATGTATTATTCCTATCACTATGCCGTGGAAATATCAAATCGCATGCGCCATTAGAGGTTCATATCCATCACCTCTGCGTCGTCTATCCCACCGTCCCCATACTCGTCCTCGTCCTCCTCCATCTCGTCCCCGCCCCCCTCTTCCTGCTGCTTCTGTTCCAGCAACAGCGCCTGTTCTCTCTGCTTCGCCTGCGCCTTCTCAATATCCTCGAGCGTCCACAGTGACACCCCTGTCTGGTTTTCGTTTGGGTTCTGTGAAATCGTGCGCATAAAGAGCTTGGATAGCGTTATGGCCATGTCCGTAGAGAGATTTGAGGCCACCTCGGTGATGTATTGGTTGATCCACCGAGGCAACTTTGCACGCTTATCTGCCCGCGCAAAGCGCTTCGTGGAATTCAGCGACGAAAATTCCCAGTTATTACGTCACCACCCTACCTTGTCGGCGAACACCATCAGTCCCCAATCCGTCTTACCACGCAGAACACGTCCCACACATTGCGCCGCATTTCGCATCGCATCGAATCCAAGAAATTCTGATTCTCTTATCCGGTACGCATCCCGAAGGTATTCCAGACGGGCTTTCAGGATTCGACTCTCTGTGTATTGATATGGCACCCTGAAGATCATCCAGCTCTCCAATAAATATAAATGTCGCATCCACTCACCCAAACATGATCACAGCCCGCCCATAGTTGTGATCAAAATCGATTCCTTCTGATACCTTCCCTCGCGCGACAGAGAGTAGCACTGCGCCCCGTCCATTGTCACAGGCCTACAGTCATCCGTCGCATCCTCCTTGAAAACGGAACGTGGAACGAAACTTACCCGTCTATAGTTCTCGAGCGCTATGCTGGTTTCGTTCGCATCCGGCGTTTCAACAAAAATCAGCTTGTTCTTCCACACTTCGTTCAATATTCCCTGCAAAGCATTGCATCAAGACGTCCATCCACGTTGCCCGGTCAACATACCATATCATTCCATGCTGCCACGATGGACTCCATGTAAAGATAACTAGGGAAGAACGCAACGATACCATCCGGCACGATCTTGCTGTACTCGACAAGAATACTCCCAAAATTCCTGACCACGGCAGGATCATTCCGCACCTCGAAACGGGAGCTTATAGCGACTTGGTCACTCCCACGAGTAATGACCTACATGCAAGCTATCAGGCAGTGGTTTGGGAACACGGTCGACTACTCACCAATGGTAGGAACGAGTTACGCGTGAGCGTCATCGCATAGGTCTCCTGAACAACAGGCGTGAACTGCAGCATTTTTGGGTACATGTCCAAGGGTGAGATCGTTCCAGAAGTGATGACAACGCTGCTAAAGTGCTCAAAAACCGGCTTGATCGCCAACGACGGATCAAGACAACTGCCGCGCAATGTCAGAGAGTAAAGCAGATGCTAGCCAAAACACTGACGTGAAGTGAAATACAGGATTTGGAACGGTCGCATTGTCAGTCTCAAAGGGTTCAAGAATGAGCAAAAATCCTGCGAATCAGTTGGTATTGCAGTAAGATTATATTTTTCGTACATAAGCTCACCTCTCTCGTACGTCGCCACCAAGGTCGCAAAACTCGCAACTTTCTGCAATGAGGAATGTTCGTCCAGCCTATTAAGTTCCAATGTACGAATCAAAGACTGCAAGCGCTCGGCGCAAAACCTAGAAGCAAAATTTAAAAAGCGGAGGCCATTGGGTTACATGGCAATCACCGTAATGGTCGTCTTTCGATGTAGGTGATATCTTTAAGATGTTGTAAGAATGAAAGTGGTGTTTCCGCGACAACATGCAAGACACGCATGCGCGTCTATTCAGTAATCAACATGGCTGAATTTGCGACAGTAATTTATCCGAACCTTGAGATATTCAACAAAACGCTTGAGAAATGCGACGAAATGCTCGGCTTTTCTGATGTTTCCAGGTATAGCCTCTTTGAGAAGGTCATCAGGAAGAACTGAATACTCGTCAGGCATCAGCTTCACGAGGAATAGCCCATAATTACCTGGGTTCGCCATGAATGCGTCTTCGGGAGCAGCCTCCGCTGCTTCTTGCAGACCTTCAATCAGCTTCGCATACTCATCTTGAAGCTTCACAGCATCGGTCTTCTTGATCCTTTCGAGATTTGTCAAAACCCTGAACAACGGCAAGTGCAGTACCTACTCGTCGATCTTTTCACCGAGCTTCGTTACACTCCGTGCAGCTGAGTCAAGCATCGGCCTTGTGAGGTCGATGCTGAGAGACTCTATACACACATTATCTGACAAGGGGCTTAGGCTGAGCCAATAAACAAACATGGGCGTTCAAGTCTCCACTGACCAATGTTGTGCGCTTCATCGAAGACGACAATGGCGTCTTTGGACAGCTCTTTTGACACTTGCTCGGCGACTTTAGGATCGATCAAGTAATGGAAAGAGTATATGATGACGTCGACAAACGGCATCTAGTCGAACAATTGTGAACATGGCCGGCGTTGTCGACCGCGCACAACCTACCATCCTTCGTATTGTGAAATAAGGACATGTACCATTGTCTCGACCGTGCTGGAGTATATCTGCCAGCGTCCATATGCCGGGTGATATGATATTTCCGGACTCGTATTTCCCCAGGTTCTGTCAAAATGGTAGCATCTCGGTTTCTAACGTCCAATTCAACGATACGCACCTCATGCCAGTCGCAAAGTTCCACTGATCCAGGATTCGCTCGACCCTTCTCACACACCGCAGAATTGGTGAGGTCACGACACCGTGCATCGACAACTTTACCCTTCTTCTCCTTGGAAACCTGTGCAGAGCCTAGGATTACGCGAGAACAGACGATAAAGCAACACAGGCTGCCCCGTGTCCCTACGCACCTCGGGATGTATGCACAAGTTTTTCCGACTCGTCAAGCCAAGGCCCATGAATTTCTCTTCCTTGTCCCTCTGTTCGGGGGTCTCAGCACACGATATTCGATACTGAATCAGTCTCTTCAACTCAGAGAGCGCCTTTTCGATCTCCGGCACAGTACGTGAACAGTATATAAGCTTGCGTTTCGTTGGATGGAACTGCGGGAAAGGGGTGAGCTTTTGCGACGTGATTTCACGAAGTCAATGTACCTGTTGATAAGATACAATAAGGGATAAGAGTGACACAGTTTTCCCTGTGCCAGAAGGCATTTCTAGGACACAATGCCCCTGAATGTATTGTGAGGCACGATTATACTCTGCTGCGCACCCTGAGACGTACCGTGGCATCCAGCGTCCGCTTGAGATCACACATGTATGCATATTGTTCTAAGAGAGTGAGCAGTCTGTGGCTACCAGGCTGTTTGGCGAACTCACCAGGATAAATTCGGTCGTACGGGAAGATGATCTGCACAGACAAAAAATACGTGGGTACATAACACGCTCTGTCCCGCTTAAAGCGAGCGCAAAGAGACACATACTGGTAGGTTGTCAATAAAGAACTTCATGTCCTGGGGTGCAACAACAATGCAGGTGTCAACTTCTTGAGTCGTAGCATGACTCGGACGCGCCGCATCGTTTTCTCCAAATGTGCAACCCACGTGATCAAAACTAAACCAATATTTCTCCAAGAAATATCCCGGATAATACAGAATTAATAGTACTACCAAGTATTGTTCATTGCTCAATCATACGCCTTCGGACAATCCGGAGCTAATACAGAGAACGAAATTCATCCATGATACTCATCACATAATCCATCTTCAGGAGTCCGCCGCAATCTGCTGAACAGCCGTCTGCGTGACCTGTTGGACGCCATCATTTCCGATACTGCGAATCGAAGTACGTAGGTAAGTAGCGCATCTAGAAGCCTGATTGTAGAAAAGTCGTACTTGCTGTAACCATCGTTGGGCGACATTCCCGTCGTGAGATTGTTTGGAGAGGTCCCCGTGGTGAGAGGATCTTGAGAGATGCCAGTAACGCCAGGTGAAATTGTCGTTCCAGTTTCCGCCGTCAAATTGGTTTGGCCCCACTATCCACAATGATGTAACTCAGCATCCGAGATGTGAGAGTCAAATGACCATCAAACCTGATATACAACCATGCCGCCCAATCCAGAAGTAATCCCGGCTGAATTCATTTTAGCCGTGAATTGCGTGGTTCCGTTACGTATAGGCACACATACTATTATACCACGTCGAGTAGGCGTTTGTCTGTTGCTGATTGGTCGTACCATATGTGTCGTTGGCTATTGAGATAGACCGGTCATCAAAAAACCTATACATGGAAACTCAAGCTTACGTACCATATGGTGCGCTGGTCGTGTTGAAAGGTACGAAGTCAGGTGCATTTGACTGCGTTACCAAGCCAAAGCCTGTGAGTGCGGACGGTTTTCCGACGCTTGGCGAGCCTCGCTGTTAGATTCCCATCTCGCATAAACGAATAACAGACTTACGCATTCGCCGACTGAGTTTGCTTGATAATCCAATCGACACCCGAATTCAGTGTATTTGTGTAGGAATCCAAGTTGGGATCGATCGGACCAGAATTTTCCTGATCAGGGAAGAATGTAAAACCGCCGAAACCGATTTCCGGGATGTTCATGATATCCTGACTATCGACTCCGTAAGACCCGTCGTAGCTCGAACCGACGCCTTGCGAGTCTTGTCGTCTAGTAGCTGTATAATAGTTGAATGGACAGAAAGTTGCAGTATCCGCGGAGCTTACGCGTGGACACCCATCGTCCTCTGATACGAATACCATCCTCTTTGAGGGTTCCGGCACGTTTAGCAGCTTCTCGGGAACGCCGTCTTGATTCGGCGCGCTCACGGAGTATCTGTTCCGTGGTCACAGGAACAGCCTTACTGCGCTTCTTCTTCCCTGGTGCAGGGGATGCTGATGGCGCAGGCGCGGGGGCAGGGTTCAGGGGATATAACTTAGGGCAGTCGGTGCACATGAAGCCCGATGTTCTAGCAAGTACACTGGTTGAATATCATTTCGCCCACTTGGAAACCGGAACACTCACCCAGCGGAAATGAGGTGGTTAGGATCAATAGAACGAATGTGAGCTGCGACAGTGGCATGCCACTGTGTAATGGTCTCCGTCGTACAACTCGGGCCAGCAGGGAGGGTGGAGTTACACCTAATGTTCTCAACGGGTCAGCGACTGCGAGAACTCTACGGATAATGTGAACCTTGGATCGTTCGCAAGTTCCCAACTGAAGATGGCCGGACTATTGACAAATCGAGAAACGACTTGAGTTGTGTAATTCATGAAAGTGTTTAGGATGGAGGGATCCGTGTAGAATTGATCGTGAGTGTTGAAACCGAATTGGCGAACATACAAATCCATGCCACCTATGTTGACATGAAAAAAGCGGGTCTCAAGTGGACAGGATGAGACTAACCGTAGTCATTGGATAAGTAATTCCGTGGTAACGAGTTGTTGATAGGTAGCGGATACCAATTGTTGGTAAGGGATAAGATCAGGTAAAGTCCGAGTTTCTCAGCCATTTGAACGACAGTGTCGAGCTTCTGAAGACCATTTGGGCCATCGTTGACGGATGAGGTTCCATTGCCAACTACTTGGAACCATGTACCGTTTACCGAGGCATCCTCGACATCTATTTGATCCAAGTGGGCAATCTGGGATCGGTGTATATCACTTTAAGCGTACCATTGAACGCCCATAGGCGGACGACTTTGGTCCCGAGGGCGGAAATATTGCCAAGAGTGTACCAAATGTCTTCGTTCGTGTTCAAGACAGGTAACCAGTAAGCATTTGTACCGATGTATCTGAAGTTGCTGCAAATTATCGTGATCGGTAAGTGAGCGCTCCAGAGAAGATGCCAAAGTACTTACCTGCCATTCACTGTGAATGATGTGCCATTTGCGGCGACAAAGGGGCTGTGACCTCTCGCGGCGACAGTCCTTGAGGGATTTGCAAGTGTCGCCAGCACTAGGGAGCTCAACAGGAAAAGTGAGGAAAGAACATTCATGGTGTGTCGACGTCAATGCACACAGAGAGCATCCACGGGAAACGAAAAGGCAGTGAACAGGGGAAGGGGATCGATTCTTTTATAAGGTCAGGCGAATGGCTGGTACACGTGTCCTCGATTCCATGCGTATCTTTCCTTCATCTAGACGCTCGCCGGCGTTTCACGTTACAAGCGGAAACGGCCGGCGAAGATGCCAGAGAGGAGAGACAGTTGTGGTTGACCGTGACAGCGCGGGGAACAGCCGCCGTTAAAAGGAGCGCTGCGAAGGCGTGTGGAAAGTGAGGTTCACACTGGTACGTTGACCGAGTGTCCCGTTAGTTGCAGTCCACATGCTGGGGAACGGTGTCTTGGTTGTATCGCACAGTGTATACTTATCGGATCGCGCCACTCAAGTGACTTTTCGAGTCTCCTCGTGACTGATTCATCGAAGTAATTGCGCTACGTAAAGAAGCCATTCTGGATTTCATTTTTGCGCCCAAGTGTTATATTTGAGTGCGCTTTCAATGATGCGCAATGCCAGGCTGGTGGTCTCGACAAGTCTTGACGACGGCATCAGCGGTGACCGACTCGGAATAACAGATTGGCGGACCTGAATACAATCATGATGGGGACCTGAAGTATTGACTGATTGAACCTTTGCGACTATTTCCTGTGCAGTTGACGTTGGCATCGGGTTAGAACTGTCAGCGATGTTCTAATATTGGTCTTAACGTTGCTTGTGACTCACTGTCCATTGAATCGTTATCAACATGAGGCTCATGGTGCGCCTACGCCCGTCGGTATCCCCAAGTTATCTTCTGAACTCTGTGCCACTTGGTGCTGATGTGCAAGCCCAATGTTGTTTTTGGAAAAAGAAGCCTATCGCGGTATTAAGGCCTGATGACTTGAGCACAATTGCTGGGCGATTGTTGCATGTGCAGCGTTGATCAATTTCATGCCGTATCACTGCCTCGCGGTGCATTGCAGTGTTCTGCTTTGTCAGCAACTGATGAGTCTTGATTTAGTTTTGTACAATAATTATGTAATTATTTGACGCAGAAATGCTACGAGCATCGCCCGTGTTGGGGCGACCCTCCCTCGTTCACCCTCTCGTCCATCGCCGTTATAGGTCGCAAGGTCCTGCTCAGAATACACGAGGACAGCCTAACCCGTTCATACAGGATCAGTTCGTTAACTCTGCCGGGATTGCCATCAACTTGTTCACCCGCTTCGTCAAATTTACCCTCTTCGGCGCCCTTGGTCTTGGACTCACTGGCTGGACAATTTTCGAGGGTACTCATTTCTGGGTTGAGTCAGTCGAACTCGCATCAGGATTGGATGACGAAACCCGGCGTTGGGAATGGGATCGCGATGCTGAGAAGTGGACAGGGGGCGAGCGAGGTGGAACAGACCCCGCTCTCGGCTTCAGAGCTAGGCATCTTTTACGGGGATCATGGATGGCGGAAAACTGGGGGGTAGGGTCCACCACGTTTTCGGACTATGGCGGAGTAGGTAGCCTCAACGTCGTGGAGGCTCGATTGGACTTTGCCCGGAATTATCTGGACATGACCACGAAGATCGCGGAAACCAAGCTGACCTCTGGGAAACTGCGTCCACAAACAATCAATGATCTTCTCCTTCGCCATGGCACCATACTGGAGCGAATTGGCACAAAGGAAGCTTTGTTTGAAGCTCGCTCGAAATACGAACGCGTCTGGGCCGGCCTACCAGGCAGAGGAACGGATGCCGCTCGCTTTGCTTCAAAACTCGGGGATCTGAATTTCAGACTAGGGGGCTCCGGAGACGCAGTTGCATGGTGGACACGAGCACTCAGCCTCTTACAAGGAACGCAACAGACTGAAGGCTTTGTCGCCCCTACTATATCCCAATCCGTTCCTTCATCTCCGTCAGCGCAACGGACACTTACATCCACACTAGTCTCACTGTCCGCTTACTATTCTACATCGGGCGAATTAAAGCAGGCTCGACAACTTCAGGAAACTGCGCTTGCTTTGTTGCGTAGCATCCCCTCTCCCCCGAATATTGCCGCTGCTTCACCACCTCAGATGTTGCACTCGCTATACCTTCTCCACCGCTCTTCGCTTATTTCAATCCACCTTGCTGAGGTGCTTTTTGCGCTTCGGTCGCCACGACAGTCGTCTTTTGATTACCTTGCGAGGGCAGCAGAGTCTTCTGAGCGTGTCGCCTTGGCTCTCGCCGGCTTGCCATTCACCCCCCCTGATACAAAAGGATCAGGTATCGCCCACACTCCTGCGCCGGACGCCCTTATCCTTCCGTCGTTTGCCAAGTCCCGCGTCATGCGAAAGCCAGCAACTGGCTTATTGCGCGACGCACGTCGTACTGCTGCGGAGGCATGGAATTTGATGGGAATCCTCAATGAGCAAGGCGGTGAAATGGAGCGTGCGCTTGCGTGTTATGAGCGGGCAGTTGGGTGGGCTGGTGTTACTTCCGATCAAGGCACGCCGGGCGAAGGGATGTTGGAGGCAGACTGGAAGCTCATGTGGACCAACTATTCGCGAGCCCGCGACACAGTACAGAAGCGGGAGAAACACTGAAAAGTTTCACAATTTAACATTTAATTGATGACTCTGTGCAATACTACCAGTCAGGATTTACAGTATGTACTTAGTTCCAATTGCAGTCCACGAGTTCCTTTGGGATCTCGACAACAAGTAGGCTGGTGCTAATACTTAGTATGAACGGCAACCGTGCCCATACCTTGTTCTCGTTGCTGCAGGGTTGTCACCATGAAGCCGTTGACCTCGAGCATGACGATCAAGACCGTCTAGGAGTCAGGCCTTCAAGCTTCATGCTTAAACTTGAGTATATAGTCACGTGTTGGTGAAGTCAGTGTATATTGGTCAAAGTTTGTTCCCTCTTTCCCGGAGGCCGATGTCACTTCGCTTGCTTGTCCATCCTCATTCCCATCCCTCGCCGGCGACGCGCAGGATACATCAACGTCCAATTCTATCCTGGTCTCTGTCACTCAGATTCAACTCGACAGCTGCACGTCCATTCAAGTTTCATATAGGCGTGGCCTGGGCTGCAAAGCCACCGGATCCAAAACTTACGCGCTTCCATGCCGTTTTTGCTGCAGATAGTCAGCTTGGGAAATGGAGGGATGCAATGCTCTCCAGTCCAAGACAGTCCCTGTTTAAAGATGCAGGCGAGGATTTCTTCTATCATACCGAGGTATGTCCCTTTGTCTTCACGCGGCTCTGCCGCTCGCTCACCCTTGTCCTAGATGCGCAACGGTTCGGTAGGTAAGCCTGCCTTCTCTCCTCCTTCCTAGCTCACTTTGGCGCTTGAATCTCTAGGGCGTTGCATTCGGTGTCGCTGACGGTGTTGGAGGATGGGTCGATTCGGGTGTAGACCCTTCGTTATTTGCTCAAGCCTTGACGTATCATGCGCACAACTACTCGCGCGATTCGTGGGCAGGAGAACCTGAGGTTGACCCCACCCAGGACCACGAGCACGACGAGGCCGTCCGTGGTGGGGAGCTTACACCCTACGAGTGTCTAGACCTCGCATACCATCGCGTCCTCCGGGAAAAGTTTGTGGAAGCTGGTGGGTTCTTGTTCTTTCTCGTTCGCTGTATCGATCTCACTTCTGTTTCCCTTGCAGGATCTAGTACAGCTTGCTTGTTAACTCTGAACTCCTCATCAGGCGTTCTCCGCTCTGCAAAGTGAGCAATGCAGTTCTGCATACGACTGAAAACCACTCGGTAACCCCGTCCAGTTTAGGTGACAGCGGTTTCGCGATCATACGCTCTTCTTCTGTGATCTACAGAGAGCCAGTTCAAACTCATTACTTCAACTGTCCCTTGTGCGTCTCTGGGATTATCTTCCATTTTAACCGTACTGATCCCTTGTTCGCCAGACAACTCACAAAGTACCCTCAAAATCTGGATTTTGACAAACATTATATAGATCCTCCGAGCGCTGCAGCTCAGTATGAAACCAAACTTCGACATGGGGACATCGTCATTGCATATGTAGGCCCCCCTACCTTATGGCACTGCATGGCGCTCATGTCTTTCAGACGGACGGCCTATCCGACAATGTGTTCCCTGCAGAACTGGCCGCGATATGTTCCTTGATTGCTCGCGCTGGCGGCCCAGAGGACGAACAAGTACAATCCATGGCAGATCGTATCATCCAATATGCCCAGGCATGCATGCGGGATCGGAAAAGAGCCAGTCCTTTTGAACGTAGGTGTCTCACCGTCCCCCGGTTGACTCGATCTGACGTGTTTGTTACTCCGTAGGCGACGCGGCGCGGCAAGGCATGTTGTATCGAGGCGGGGTACGTAGTCAAGATATCCAGTTAGATTTGATGCTCATTGGACTGTTTTGCCTATAGAAAGTGGACGAGTAGGTTTCTTGCAATACTCTGGGTGCCACGGGCAACTAATTTGAGATTTTAGTGTTACCGTGGTTATGGCTCTTGTCAGTGAGGTCCCCTGACATTTCATGCCTGTACAGGGACGGTACGTCCCTCCTGTTGTTCACTGGCGAGAATGTGGAGCGCGGACAGCGATATAAGGGACTACGTTACCGATACCGATATACGCTATCGCTCAAGCGCTCACCACATGTCGTAGTGGAGAGGCGTCGTAGTGATTAATTGATTGATCCTCTGTTGCCTGGGATCTTGGGATTTCCCTTGAAAATCGATCTTGATAAGCTGTTTCTTGCATGGCGAAGTTACTCTAGCTCATAAGCTTGGAAATCCTCCGCTATGATACACCAAGCAAGCCAAAATCTAACGGAGATATACATGTCTACTAAATGGCTCTGAATTCCGGTAGGTCCAACTAAGATGGCAGCAAAAAAACTGCATTAACCTAAGGCTAGTCCATGGTGTGAACAGTACGGAAGTAGTCATTAGATGTTCTGACACAGAGTGCAATTGAGCGTGATGTGATCCCGGAAAATCGCGGCTATACGAGGTACATATAAATTCAAGTCATTGCTTTGGCAAAAACATAAAACTCACGAAGAACAAGCAACGATGCAAGCCCAGACACGACTAAAACGTATAGGAGGGTGTACCTGATGATCTAGAGACACGCTCAGCGACCTATAGATCTAATCACGAATGCACTCACGATCCAACGACGTTGCCTCTTCTGCTTTGTGGAGTAGAGCGGTGCACGGATCTGCTTGGAGGGTCGTAACCAAACTATCAAACAAGTTCAGAAGGCGTTGGACTGCGGCGTGAATCCACTTACAGAGCATCGTCGAGTGCAGCTTATCAATGAACGGAGTAAAAAGAGGCACTGTCAAGATGAGAAGGAGAATGTGGCCGAGCAGAAAGTCTGAGCTCCATAGAGACATTTCCACGATCTTGACGATGAATTCGCGAGCAGGTTGTGATATGGCGGAATTACCCAGTCCACGACCGTACCATTTACCCGACCACCACGCGCGGTTCGTCTCGTCATGCTTGAATTCACGAGACAGGAAGACGGCAATGAGGATTTTCTGGATCGCACGCTGTATGGCAACGATCGTAATGACACCAAGTACTGCATGCGATGCATCCCAGAGTTCGAGGAACCACTGAAACCAAGCATGAGAACAATATAACAAGTTGGCGGCTCACTCACAAAGAACTCAAAGAATGAAATGATACCAAGAAGCGCGAGGAAGTGAGCGATCGCAGCCATAACAGAAGCAAACTTTGTCCATTTCTCGAACATCGGTCCCAGGAGAAGTGATACGAAGAAGAGTGCCAATAGTACAGCGGCATTCCAAACAACAGGGCCAATCGCAATCACGGAGATACGGATAATGGCGCTAGGGTTTGGCTGGCCGTTGGCGTTGGGGAAGGACTTGACGAACATGTAGGCGATGGTGAAGAGGAGTGCCATGCAGATCGGCCAGATGACTTCGGAAAAGACGACCGCTCGCCATGTTGCACGCGCAACGTCCCCAGACAACTTCTCTGACGGATGACCAAGTTTCTTCTTCTTATAACCAGTAATCATAGTCCTAGAGAGCCGACAATATCCATACCAACTGCTTGCCTTCGTTCTCGAGTTTCCTCGAGACATCCATCGCAAAAATTCGCGGTAGTCAATGATGAAGTCGGCAAAGGAGAATTGATGAGGGTTAAAGACGAATGGCGCAATACAGAGGGAGAGGACGGAGAACCAGAAGTAGATGAGGTGCGGTATCCAGATGGCAAGCGAGACGTAGAGGAGTATGATCAGATTCCTCATTCCCATGTAGATGCTTGGCCCCGCAAAGCGTGAGTACAGAATGCTGAATGAGATCCGGGTTGTTGCGAAGCCACGACCGGTGGCAATGTATCGAGCACCACCGAATGTCAAGTTACTGAGAATGGCCTGAGAATATATCTGGGTGGAAAACACTTCGAATATAGGGGAAAGCGACAGAAAGTGTTTTCCAAGACGCAGCAGGGCCTTTCCAGTTCCGCGTTCCACAAGCTCTGTAGAACAAATGGGGCACAGTCACAGAAGCACGGACACGGAAACATACCTTGGAGGAATAGCGGCAAGAAAGCGATGAAGAACACCAAGAAGATGGAGATGATGCATCGCTTAATCCACTCAAAGACAGGAAGAAGGTTATAACATCCTGTACCTTGTTGGCCACCCAGTACGTTCCCTTGTGCGTCTACCTGACAGATCGCCAGTTGCTTGTTCAGGGTTCCAATGTAGAGTACTGCGACGCGTGAACAAAGAGAACGCGGAATAAATCACATTAAAACTCACGTGTAATCATGAACACCTGGATGGAATAGATGACCAAGATATTGTTGATATGGAAGCCCGGGTGCCCATAGTAGAAGGTAAGGAATCGATCGATAGGGAGTTGCGTGCCAAGGTAATAATACTCCCGGCTAAGCATCTGCTCGCCCATTCCTGTGCCGATCTTCGTCTGGAAATTAAGAATGGTCCCAAACCCAAGATCACGACCCTTGCCACATTGATAATATTCCGAATGTTTGATTCGTCCACCACGTCCAAATGCATTCATACCGGCGAAGATATCCTCGTTGAGGTGAAGTCCCTTTTGCGCCTTTGAGACACCACCTCGTGTCGTCATGAAAATTGCGTTCAGAAAATCGGGGTGACCATAGTGAAGCTTGCCTCCGATCCATGCTAGGGCACGAGCGGTCATGGTACCAAATGTCTGCTCTTTCCCTGCTGCAATGTCTCCCAAGACACCGATGTTTTCCGAGAAGATGTACTCCCGTGTACCGACGATAGCAACAGGAGCTTTCTTGAACTCCTTATGGCCCCATTGTGCATATGGGCTTTGGCCAGAAACCGAGTATTCTTCAAACTCTCCGAGGATGTTACGGATCTTTAGGCACTCCTCCAAGTAGTTGTCTTGATTAGCGTCGATGAGTTGGAGATACTCCCCACGGTAGAAAATGATTGCATGGTTCTGATTGTCGGATTTTCCGTCACCAAGAATAGGATTGCCGGGCAGCTCGACACGGAACTTCGGCTTACGCTTGCCAGTCTTCTCATCCAATTCGGAGTGCCCATCGATCAGGACCGAGAATAAACGGGGATCACCGCCCTTGGGGCCTGCTTCTTCGTCGAGGAAAGCGATCTGCAAATCTGGGTATGCACGCAACAAGAATTCGGCATTCTCGTGCTCCTCCTTGTTAAACTTGGAGTAACGCTGCATCGAGATAGTAAACTTGAACTTGCGCCGCGACATTCTCTCCAACTCCCGTTCGAGCTTCTCCGTGTTCCCTCCAAACATGGAAACAATGTCAGGATTTTCGACACGATACAAAAGCTTGATAGCCTTGGAATAATTCATCATGCCAGAAACAGTACGATAGAGCGTCTGAGCACGGAGGGAGGCCCAGATACGCGTACGCAGCGTGTATTCGGGGGAAGACGTTTTGAAACCGATACAGTAGAAAGGGAGGTCGTCCGCTTTGGTCTTTTCGTTTATGGTAGCCGGTCCGTCCGGATGTTCTGACTCCTCAGCAAGGATCTTCGTGTCCTTGACGAAGTTGTCCCATTCAACAGGATGCAACTGCTTCAAGTACTCGAGTAGCGTTACACGGGTATTCTGATCTTCTTCGCGGATGATTTCCCGGAGACTCAGTAAGATCTTTTCAGAGTAATGAGGGACAAGGACCGTGAATGTGGGCATGGCGTCGACGGGCAGAGGGTCAGGAAGGGCAGTGGTAAGGGACGAAGCGAGGAACGAGATGCGTCGTTCCGCTTCGCCGTCCGCTGGGAAGTAGGTATCCTTGTAGTTCGAGCCTTTTTGATTGGTGAAGAACGGTGGGGCACGTAGCATGCGACGACCATCTTGACCGTCAACTTGGTGGTAGAGAAGCCGCTGGACGTGATCGATTGACAGGAGGTGTTCACGATACATGGAGATAATGACCGCATTCCAAACTTGGGAGACGAGAACTTTGGGTTTATACTTGACCTCCATCTCGGCAGTGGCGAGTAACTTGGCATAGATCCGTTTGGGCATACGCGTGTAAACGTCCTTCCATGGAGTCCATATAGAAAGCCCGAGAGAGAACGACCGGCCGACAGAGAAAACGACGAGCCAGATGATGTACCACAGATATGTGTCCAGGAAGAACAAGATAAGGTCCATGATGTACATGATCGCCAATGTGAAGGCGACCTGGTGGGAACAGAGTGATTTCCCAAAGTACTTGTCATTGCAACCCTGCACGGTTGTCTGCGCCATGACGGCGATTGGGGAACTAAAGGAACTCGTAAGGAAGAAATAGGACTCGGTAAATTTGCAACCGAAGACGAGGAGCCAAAGCATGATGCTGGCAGTGCGGGCAGAACGAGGAAGCTCGGGATACGATGCAGTGAACGTCTGCGAGGCCATATACTTGCGTGACTTGCCTGCGACACGGTCGCCAAACATTCGACCGGAAGGGACCAAACCGAATGTGATGGCGGCAACCACAGAAATGAAGAACTGCACCATGCCTACTATGAGCGGTATCTGAGACTTGGTGGGAATAACCTGGTTCTCGACAATGGCGATGTAGACCGTTGGACCTCCCGTCAACGCGAGGATGACGAGCAGAAAGATCAAGCGTGTCGTGAGGTGGGAGGCATTGTTCCAAGTGGTGGGGATGTACATGAACTCGGCAAGGGTGGCGAAGATCATGATGAATGTGGCAACGGCACCGCCTAAAGCTGTAGCGGACCAAGTCATAGCGGGAGAAGGGAACTGTTTGTTGGGAGGTGCGTAGATCTTCGGAGAGTTGAACGCGGTATAGAACCAGTAGAATGAAACATGGAGAATCCAGACGCGGTTAAAATTGACGAGAAGATGTGCGGTGGAACGCTTCTCGAAATAAGTCTTGAAAAAGACTCTGTTCCAATCTACGCGTCGCAAGCTCAAATACCGTTTTGTGGGGGATATATCAACCAAGCGAGACTAGATGCACGTGAGACTACGCGGAGTAAATCAATGGAGTGACGCACGTTGTTATCGAGTACGATACGAGCGAGACCCTCCGGGTACCAAAATAGCTGGTTGATATCGTCATAACCAATGACCTGGTCGTGATCTTTTTCCCTTCGGACGAATTTTCCATCGACGACTTCGTAACCCTGATCGCGCATGAACTTGTAGATGGGTTTGATGATTGAGTCGAGGTAGAGACCCTCTTGGACGGGCTCCACGCTGTTTTGACACTCTGGACTGCGATAGTAATCGTCGGCACACTTGAAAATGAAGCAGAGGCATTCTGGGACAAAGCGGACGTTTCCGGCTTCACCCCAACAGAGAAGATAGAGGGCAATTTGGCGAAGACGGTCGTACTGGCTCATGTTGTTCATGGCGTTGCGCCAACGGTTGAGGGCGCTATCGAGGTGCTTTGAGCCTGGTGTTTTGACGGCGCCGCCTTTGACGCTTCTGAGACGTTGTAGGCCGGGGTTCTGTGATTGACCGACGGCATCGTCGAGGTTGAGTTGGGCGGCGAAATACCACTTGCGATAGTTTGCGTGTTGACCGCCGACGTAGTCTGCATGGAGAGTGAGGAGGGCTTGGTTTGGACTCATGCGAGAAGCCCTGGAGTCGAGCTGTTGCATGAGAAAATCGAACTGGAGGGGGGGTGAGAAGTGGGGGGTGAAAACGGAAGGAAGAGACGGACCATGTTGCGCATGGAGTCACGCTGGAAGCCAAACTTTTGAGTGAGGTCGAGGAAGATGTCCTCTATCTCTTCCGTGGAGATTGGGATTTGCTTGTCGGGGGCCCAAGCGGGGTAGGGATATGCACCCTGGTCGCCAAAGGGGGAGCCATAGGGCTGACTGGCCTGGGAGACAAAAGAGGGAGCATAGGAAGGAGTGCCATGACCGGCATCTGAGGGGTCTGCTGGATGGGGGTGAGGTGGGTGAGAAAAGAGAGAAAAGGACGAACTGTTGTAAGGGATGTGGTCGTAGTAGTTGTGGTTAGTAGCGAGTCTGGTGGTGCTCGCGTAGGGAGAAGCAGTCTCTGAGTCGTTGTCGTAGTAGTCCTGACGGATAGGTTGTGGGAGTGGATAAGGATGGGCCATTCGAAAGGAGAGTGAAAGGTATCCGCCAGCGGTGAAGTTGGAATGAAAGGAGCGTGCGAAGTTGATGGTTATGATTCCCCTCACCGTTCTCTGTATGCACGCGCTCGCTCGATACCCCGACCAACTTTGTCACCCTCAACTGAGACGCATACATCCATCACCCGCCATTCTCGACGCGCTCGCAGACACCAACGACCCCTCAATATGGATCACAATCGCACAACTCGTCGACCCACTTCCAGTACATCACCATGACTTCGACCTCCCCTTGTCACATCCCGCCCTCCCATCTCTCCAGAGAATAAAAGACACTTCCGATTTCTCGCTCGTCACCATTCTCTCCCTTCCAAACTGCATTCCTCTCCGCGACGACGACATTTCCTGTCTCCGTACGCTTCACCGCTTGCTTGCCCTCGATCTCCGTGGTTGTTCCATCTCCTCTTATGCCCTCACCGCCCTCTCACGTGGTCTCATCGATGACGGCGGTCCTCGGGGCCTCAGACTGCTCACTCTCCACGGCTGCCTAAACATAGACAACGACGCTCTCCCCGCACTTGTCAAATTTCCCCTCCTCTCTACCGTCGGTTTGTTCACCTCCTCTTTTCTCTTGTCCCGTCCTAACCCTTCACCCCTAGACCTGCGCTTCACCCGTTGTACCCCAACCGCGGTCAACGCTCACCTCGCCTCCCTCGGCTTCCGTCCCTCTGACAACAGTTCCCTGTTTTATCCCGCTCCTCTCTCTTTGGCGATCTACACCCTGGAAAAAGTGGCCCGCTCCGCTCCGGATCCTATACCACTCTACTCCTGTCCCCCGCAGTCAGTCTTTCGCATGCATATCGACGATCTCTGTCTTCCGTCTCGTTCAAAGAAGGTCGCCGGTGTCGACACTTTCACCACATCTCACTCAGCTATCAGGACGATGTCATCTGCGGAAGACACTGTCGTCTTCATCCCGCCTCCATCCAAGGTCAAGCCCTCTATTGCTCCCGTAGCCCCTGCCTTTCTCTCGATCGATCGACCTACGAGTCCCGACCCTGTCTCCAACGCATCTTCATTCTACGAGAACGCGCCCACGCAGAACAAGCGCTCTCGGAGGAGGATCCTCCCGTTTTCTGCACAGGCAGTCCAAGGCAAGTCGGATCCATTGGCCATCGCTCGATCACCGCCCCCGTGGACGATCCTGGATCCACACTCTGCATACACCGACCTGCGTGCCTCCTCGGATAATACCGAAAAGGCGCAGCATGTTGCCCGTTGGTCGGGTCAGGCACTAGATAAACCCCTCAAAGTTGATCACGCTCGCCTGCACAAACGCCGTTCAGACGCCGTTGCCGATCTGGTGCACCAGTCAGCCAAAAAACGACTTAAAGTCGAGAGCCAGTTTGCCCTGGAAAAAATACGAGTGGCCGTCTCCGTCAAACCACGCAATCCGTTTGCAAGAAGCATCAAGTCCGTCTTTGTAGAGTGTAACACGAACAACTCCGACAAGCCTCCATCATCGTCCTCGAATGACGCTAAACCTGACGCGCAATTGCGAGCCTGCCGTTCTCTCCCATCTAAAATAGCGGGGCAGCAAGAGATGATATCGGAGAGGACGACCAAGCCCTTGAAACCAATAACAACGCTCAAGCCACCAATCCTTCCAAAGGAGCTGTTACCATCCACTCCTCGGCATGCTTCGAAACCAAAGACTGAGTTGAAACAAGCGCGACTGTCATTCTCTTGAGGAGGATCGGGAACATGAGCGGAGCTGACGATCGGACTTGAGACCTTGTAAAGGCTTTCGATGTAAAGAAAACGACTGTAATAATACTTGCATTTGTCACGTGAAGAGCTCGTGAACTGTGTCCGCGTCCTTGACCATGGACTACTTCTCCAAGTTTTTGAGAGTTACTAGTCAACCATCCCCTAAACTAACCCATGACCGTGCTGGAGAATTTAACAAATCGTGGAATCTGATCAAGGTCCGTCCACCGCCAACTCGTGCCCTTCATCATTGACGCTGGTCACCGAGCAGACCACACTTGAACATCCTGATGAACGACAGCTTATGAGAGGGATCGAGTCGACCGATGTACCAGCTCGCCTTCAGTCTATGGTAGATTCGCTTGTATGGGAATCATCTCGGACAGAGGAAGGGTCCGTACACCTCCCCTGCCTCACGCACCCTCCGTCATTAACTCCCTCGAAGCGGTACCGGCGCCTGTCTAGAGTATCTTTTAAAGAATGGTCAGGCTTTCCTGCATCTGCGTGGAACGTCTCTAACGTTCGCGTGCAGATGTACTGGGAACCCTTGTTCGTCTCAGTGAACCCGATCGTCCTTCGGGAATACAAGCAGAGGTTCTCCGCGCCGCACAGAACATGGTCGTTCTTATGGACGAACAATTTCTCGTCCACTCCGCCGTCCACAGAGCCGTGCTCCGGCTCCTCCGCAATTGTGTCGGAGACGACCTGCAGGAACAGTTGGACGGTCGTAATAGAATCATGGGAGCTGCCAAGAACGCTGTGCGGAGTCAGCCCTCTGAATACGAATTAGACTGTGAGTCGTGCGTGCATGAGCAAGACTTGTGATTCACTTTTGCACAGTGGTTAACTTGCTCTGCATTTTGTGCAGCCGTATCCGCACTTACCGGGAATTGCTGATGATATTCTTCCACGATAAACACTGGTACCGTTCTGAGCCGCTGTTTGCTGTGGAAGAAGAAGACGAAGACGAAGAAGAGGAGGACGAGGAGGATCGCTCGGTGAAACCTGACGGTGCTTCAAGACGCGTCCCTTCTCCAACCCCATCACAAGCAACCATCACGTCTGCTGCAAGGAAACCCGAGTACGAATTCCTATTATTCAACTATCTCCTCCGTTTCGTTCATCGAGAAGGCCAAATCGGTGATTTTGCCCGTGCTGGACTCCTTTTCCTGATGGATGTAGCCATGTCCCCAGGAGGCCACCAGGCGACTGGAGATCCAATGACAGATGCCGCGCTCGCTCTCGCAGAATACATCGTGGACGGTGATTTCTCCGATGTTCTTGGTGCGGGCTTGGGCGCTGTCTATTCCCTATTGCCCTCCAAGCTCGAGGTTCGTTCTCCGGTGACCCAAGATACTAGTCCAGCTGGCATGGCCCTCGGCAGCACAGGTCCAGCGACTGAGGAGGAAAAGGAAGAAGAAGAGGTTCAGGCAGACCGGAACCGTGCTCTCGGACTTGAGGAGTCTACTAATCCCGACTTTAAGGCGCGTCTAGATCACCTCCTCAAACTTCTCGAGTTCCTACAGGATATCATTCGACGAAATAAAACTCGTGATGCTGAAGGCAATAAACTCGATGCGCCAGGACTTGTTGGTGCTTCCATCGTGCAGTCAATCCTTGATGCTGTGCGCAGAATATTTCTGGAAAACGTGCTTTACCCTTCTATCCTCGAGTGCTCGGATTTAGATGGCAGCGCGGTCGCCGTTATGTCTTACGTCGATATCATGATACGAACCCTCCGAGACGGCCAGCTCTCCGACCTCATTGTCGACTTCCTCATGAGCGAAGATAGCGAGGATATCGGCAAGCCACGCCATCGACTCCACGGGATGCTCAATCTTAGCGGCAATGCGCCACCCCAATCGCGTTCGAGCAACGTTATGGACAAGACCACGAAGCTACACCGCCGCAAGAGTAGCGCAATGCGGCTATTGGAAATGGAAGCCCCAGAATCGAGCCGGCAATCGGAGTACTTTACCACCATGGCTCGTTTCACCCTGAAGGACCTTCTCCTCTGCAATCTCCGCTCGCAGAACCAGGCCACTGTAACAGCAGCTCTCCAGCTTTTCCAAACGATGCTTACACAACGGTGTCGTGTCTGCGTGGATGGACTCATTTTGGTCATTTCTTCCACTAGTGCAACGAGTTATCCAGAGCCTGCCATGGACGTGCCTTTCGTGTCTCCAACGCCACAGGAGGAGGGCAGCGACGAGGAAGAATTCATTTATCCCGGCGCAGAGGTGGAACCTAGATCCCCGTTGACTTCGTCTCTTCCACCGTATTTCCAACCAGAAACAACGTTCTCTACTCACGAACGCGAGATGGGTCTCTATCTTGCTCTCGTATCACGCATCGACCCATCACACAACGATGACGCTTTCAGCACGGGCTACGACCATTACTTGCGCGACGCTCTTACATCCATCCAAAGTCATTCCTGCTTCCACATAAGCGCCGACGAAAATCTCGAATCTCGGTCGAAACAGAGACACCGGCTGAACGTCAAAGACCCGATCATTTCCGTCGTTCTGGATTCATTATGCAAATTCTTCTCCAATTCGCCCAAGACAAACATATCGTTGACGGGCGTGTTGGCCGAACTGGCGCTCTGTCCCAACAGGTCGATTGCAGGTTGGCTGACGTGCAATGCGAACGATGCGCCGCAGCCTATAGTAATGTCGGATGAGGTTCTACTGGAGGAACTCCATGATGACTACTCTATCGATTTTGAGATCGATGAAAAGCTTGCCACAGAGACCAACATTCTTCCCGCCGCTCGACTCGACGAGAAGTCACGCCCGGTCGTATACACGATCTTCCAGAGCCTCGTTGGGCATCTTGAGCGCTATCGCATGCTTGTGGACGACTTTGACAAGTACCTGCTCGAACGTCGGCAGGGCTTGTTGTTTTCGGAGAACTTGACGGATGCGTTGACGCTCGTTCTCGAGCCTGCGGTAGACTTGGGGCTTTCAAGCGCCCCTTCTACCTCGGTCTCGTCCTCGGACACGAGTATGCAGCATACCAAGTCCAAGCCAAAGACGTCTTCATCGCTTGTTTCGTTCCTCACCCCGAGGAAGAACAAGTCAAAGGCGCAAGTACCTACAGAGCCTCAGGCGCGGGATGGTAGCAAGGTTGTTGCCTCGAGACCGTTTGCCCCTCATTATCAGCAGACCCGAGACGTCGTCGTCGAGTTGTTCGTCGTGCCGGACCCCTCTGAGTCATCTAGCTTGTGGACACCAACTCAAACGTCGAGTTGGGGCGCTGATGAAGACGTGTTCTCGGCCGGGAGCCAGTGGGGAGGGAACGTCGAGCATGTCGACAAGCCAGAGTCGGATGATGGCAAGGACCAACATACGCCGACCCACATCACCTTGTCTCAGTTGTTGGATAATGTGGTCGTTCTGGAGGAGTGTATCAAGGAGCTGGTTGCTATCGTGCAAGCACGAAGGAGTTTGGGCATTGATTCTCTAAGATACGTATAAAAATGGTCAATCATACAAGCATACGGAGGGTAATACAGACGAATAATATGGCAGAAATACTAGGTGGGGTTTATTTTGCCTTCTTCAGGGCCCGAGTTCCTTTCCTCCCCTTTGCCTTCCCCGCTGAGGCGGGCTTGGACCGGCCAGTCTTCACCTCATCAGTCTCAGGGAGGGTGGAACGGGCCTTCTTTCGCGGAGGCTCCGTTTCTTCAGGCTCTTCGGGCTCGGTAGCATTCTTCCGCTTCTTTTGCTTCGCGCCCTTTTTCCTCGAATTCTCTTCCTCCACTACGTCCACGTACTTGGCAGCCAGATTGTCTAAAAAGCCACTTCTGGCTTTCTGCTTCTGCAGAATGAGGGCTTGTAGGGACGAAACATCTTCTTCGTCATCAGCAGCTTCCTTCTGTTTCCCTTTCCCCTTGCGCGCACCAACTTTGCCTGACCCATAGAATTCGTCCCAAACGCCCAACTCCTTGGCCAGCTCCTCCGCCTCCTTGGCCTCCTTTGTGGCTTGTTTCTTTCGGACAAGCTTGGCTTTTTCATCTCCGGAAGTGGACTGCCAAAGAGGGAGGTCGGGTAGCTCCTTCTGGGCTATCAGCTTGGACAGAATGACAATGAATCGTGGCTCGTCGTCTGTGGTCGAGTAAGGAATGTGTTTCATGATTTCACCGAGGGAGCCCTCAGTTTCGTGGTATGCCCTGGTGAGATCTTGGACCTCTTCCGAAGAACCTGAGATTGCAAGGCATGAGATTGCCAAAGAGTGCGATCTATCGTGTAGTTACCTTGATATTCCTTCTTCATCTCGTCGAGTTTGCCACGCGTGACGCTGTCAAAGAGGTCCTGGAAGTATGCCTCCCAACCGCCATCCTCGTCAGGATCAATGAGACCCTCGCCCGTAGTGCCCGTCCTATCGTATTTCTTGCGCCGCTTTTCGTCGCTGAGGACCGCATATGCGAAACCTATTTGCTGGAAGCGCTTCAACGCGTGTGCGCGGTCGTGCTCGGACGAGCTGGCATGCTTGTCCGGATGGTATACGAGCGCGAGTTTTCTGTACGCCTTTCGGATGTCTTGTTGTGATGCGTCCGATTTGAGTGCGAGAACGTCGTACAGGTCGACGTCGTCCTCGCCGGGGAACAGTTGCGACATTTCCGAGTCTTCGTCCATGTTAGAGTGTATGTGCTAAGCGCACGCGATGCGACAACACGCGCCTTGTTCTTGTGATTCATCACGTGTTTCGAGCTCAGCAACGCGCCGCATCGGACGCGCGACGTTCCCGACATCAAGTGCACCGCCCGAGACATCGAAACAACGCTAGCAGCATTTCTCATTGTCAACCTTCACGTTGGCGGTGTAAAATGCGTTTCCATGGCCCTCTCGAAGAGTACAACAACTACTCTCATCATGTGGGTCCACTTGTCTTGTTCCTGTCGACCTTGCCTACCCCCTAATGTCAACTCTTGTATCTATCTAGCCGACGTGAGCGCTGGACTGGAGTCTTAAATGGCCTGCACGCCCTGTTCAACTCCTCATTCTATCTGCTCATCTACTCTCGCATCGGTAACCATGTACCCGTTCTACACCAAAGGTGTACCGCAACACCAACGTCCGTTTGCCTGGTTCTGTGCTTGCGTGGGGCTGACATCTCTTTCAGCCAACGCTTTCGATAAGATGATCAAGGGGCGGTATACAGCGAGCGATGACAGGCTCCGTAATGCCATATCACGCGCTCCTCTGGATATTGAAGCCAGACGACAGTGTTCGGAATTTGTTAGGCATCTTCGTATCCATAAGGTGAGAATCACTTGCAAATATATTTTACATACATGACAATTGGCGGTGATCAGAATCTGTTTATGCACACTTATGTGCATTTGGTGTCTTGCTGTAATCGCGGGTGTGTTGCCTTTCCCTTTTATCCGGGTATGCAACTTACGTGGCACACAGATATCTGCACCACTTGGTGGACCATGTCAACCTCTGGAAGAACTGGGACAGCGTAAGGCAACTCGCTCGCCATTCCTTGATCAAATCCACACTTGTTAACTTATGGGGTGTAAGGAACACGCTATACGCCCTTTGACGCTCAATTCACATCCTCCCAGCACACATGCCACCAGCACCAATCTCTGTTTGCTAAAGATTTTTCCATAACTGACGACGACAACGACCTTCTTTGTCATCTCCTATACTGTTGCAGAAAGCGGGAGCTGTATCAATTGTCCGACAAACCAACCAACCGGTGGAATGATGGTACCAATTTCAAAGAATCTGAGCAAGTCATAGATTTGCTTTGGGAGGTGTGCAATTTCCCTTCTCTGCGGGTATCATATTGAGTATGAATATGTCTGCAGTTCCTCATGGAAACAAAGGACAAGGATGTTGAGCGCCGTCTACGTGCCCACATCTATCGCATGGCAAGGAAATATGCGTACCTCCCGTGTGATCTGCAGATCGTACCCACGTCTATCTCTCACGAGCAGACCCTTGGTCCTAGCGGAAACGGATTGGCGATGAGGGCGAGAATGAACGGTCACAACGTTTTCATCAAGAAAATCCTGTGTAATAACAATGCTAAACTGACCAAATGTCTTGAGGTCAGGAATTATTTGTGTATTCTTTTTTTGGTAGGCTAACTTCCGGGTTGCCAGAT
This sequence comes from Harrya chromipes, assembly GCA_038091155.1. NCBI lineage: Eukaryota > Fungi > Basidiomycota > Agaricomycetes > Boletales > Boletaceae > Harrya > Harrya chromipes. Next base: position 28,756 of record JBBPNX010000043.1, read on the forward strand.
GTTCGCCAGTGAGGCTATCTTGTGGAAAACTTTACGGCACCAGAACATTGTTCCATTTTTGGGGGTCGTTGCAGAAGGCACTTTCTCCATGGGTCTGGTCTCGCCATTCTTCAGGAATGGTAGTATCAAAGATTACATGAGAAAGAACCCTAAAGATTGGTTCAGCCTCGCGAAGAGATTTGCCAAAGATATCGCAAATGGTTTGGAATATATCCATCGTCATGAACCGCCCATCATCCATGGGGACATCAAAGGGGTAAGAACTATTCAACTGTGTCCACTTCGTCATTTCTTAAATCCAATAGGATAATGTATTGGTCGATGACGAGGGTCACGCACGTCTTGGCGACTTCGGTCAATCATATGCTTCCGATACAGGCAAATATCTTGATTCCACGCGCGTTGGTCTTGCAAACAGCCCATTCCATTGGATGGCACCAGAACTTCTGCTGGGGGGAGAAACCGTCAAAACCACTGACAAATCTGACATGTATTCTTTTGGATGTGTCGTATACGAGGTAAGTCTGAATTCCTCGCGAGTTGTCTTGGTGTTCACCCTCTTGTCGTGATAAGATGTTATCTGGCAACATCCCATTCGAGGGGCTTTCACCCAAGGACGTGTGGCAGTGCGTCAAGACAGACAAACGCCCGAATAGACCGGGAACGGTTAAAGATCGTGATCCACTCTGGAGAGCGACTGAGGCATGCTGGAAAAGTGGTCCTGAGAATCGACCTTCCGCGACACGCGTCATCAACTTCCTCCGGTCTCCTACTTTATGTACCTTGTAAATGATCGATACTTCACCCGGTATCAGCTATACACTCGAGACTCTGCGACTTCGACCCATGGTCATATACGCAAAATTTCCTGCACTTCTTCAGTATCAATGATTCAATGATATATGGAACAGGGATTAGAGAAAATTTGTACATAAAATAGATAAAAAGAGTGCACACGAGAATCCGCAAAGATACCGGAGATCAATGTCTCAGCGTGGTAAATACACTAGATGCCAACCATGAGTTATATCTAGAGGTTCATGATCCGTTTCCGTAGCCAACCTTCAAGGGTATCATTCGATTGATATCTGTGGTTGGAGTGGGGTACCACCCATGTACGCCGACTGACGCTCGGCCATGCCGCCTGGTGATTTCGACGAAGATGAGTATTGTTGCTTCGCATTGATATCTAAGAAAGTAAAGAGTTAATCACCCAGCTTGAATACGTTTGGAGCTTGCTGCCGGACGGGCTTATATAACTGACCGTGAGTCTTGGAATCGTGTAAACCCTTGTCAAAGTCATAGAAGCACTTAAGGCCAATTAAAAATGTGGCCAACAGGAGTATGAACGCGGAAGCCGCTGCGAATACATAGTTCAGAATACGGTTGTTGAGGAGAATAAATCCACTGACTGAACACGGTCAGGGTTGCACGGGTAGTGATATATTGCTCTTCGGAGGATGGGAGATAAAAGCGAACGAGCTTGTAGACTAGTGTTGATGTGAATTCAGCAAACAGCAGTATGGCCGATATCTGTACTGACCGACTGCAGCAGTTAGAAGAGAAGTACTCAAATTAGTCATCTGGCTGAGCGTGCAGAAAAAGACGATCCTACAGTAACTCATGCATGGTAACATCACTGCCATTGATATTGACATCAACCTAGAGAGAAACTGTTGGTGGAACGGATGGGAGTACTGTCGAAAACGCACCATTTGATTTCACGCTGAACGGCATAGGCACAGCCGGCTATCAAGAAAAGAATCACGGGGATAGCAGCAATAGTGATTCCAAACTCGGCAGAATTAGTAGTAAGGACAACAATGAGGAGCTATTGACATATATCAGTGACGTTCCGATATGAAAATAGGAAGGACGGAGAGGGGTACCTGCATGGTGACACCCACGAAGGCGAAGAAGTCGAATTTGAGGAGGCAGATGAAAATTTGATAGAACTGGTACATCGCTGATGAACATATGATGAGTCAACAGCACATGTTGGGGACATGAAGAACACCAACACTTCAGCTTGGGGCTTGCCCCGACTACATGGAATATGACCCAGCTAATAGATGTGAATCTTCGGACTCTCCATTGGAGAACACTGAGCTCACCCGAATTCTCCATAAAGTTGCTTAAGCCAGAACACCAAGGAAAGCCATGACACAGCCACAACGCACGGCGCGACTATGAGAAAACCTACAACCTTACGATATAACCATGCAGGGTCATCGACGCATTGTTGTGGTTGGCCAACACAGGAAGAGAGTGCCACCTGTGTTTCGTGAACTTGAAGCGCGGAGAAAACAATGAGAGCTCCGTGGAATACTGGAAGAAGTCATCAGTAATGCGACCTGAAAGTTCAACAAGGGTAATACATATGATGCCCAGTAGTTGGATGATGTTTCTCATCCGCAGAGCATCGTAAGCCATGAAGAGCTCGAACAGCCTAAGAATCACGCGTGAGCAAGTGTCAACAAAGGACTGGGGGAGGGTGTACTCGGCGAGAATGAAGAGAGCAAGATAACAGGATAGTGTCTGGTAGATAATCAGCGTCTTTGAAAGCCCCGTAACATCTCATGGTACCGCACCTTGTAACGACTGAGATCGAAAGTATCGCCAAGATATGCATGTACCTAATAACGCCCTTTTAATTATCCAACAGGCCACAACACGAAATGCTACTCACGATGCCGAAGGTGCTTCCGATCATCGTAATAACTATGACAGCCTCTGAAAGACGGATTAACGATGTTCAATCCACGAACCAATCGCTCTTCACTACTCACGAACTGCGACTACATGGCGTGATTCGTCAGACAGCTAAAACCGGTGCAGGTTCTGGACGTACTGGTGATGATGAAGGCACGTTGGGCCCTGGTGCTCAATAGACGTTCCACAGACATCCTGGACTGAAGAAGCCTAAGTGATCGAGACTTAGTGTGAGGACGGGACTTGAAGCCGCGTTGGAGTACTTCAAGGACCATGGTGCTGGCAACGGACACTGGCAGCTGTGGGACTTTGGTGGCTGTGCACAATTAAGTCCACTGCAAGCCATATGTACGACATTTTTATCTTACAAAAGAGCACTCGAGCTGTGTTAAGGACACGTCTACGTGGATCCCAGTATTCACCCGAAAACGTCCTTCGATATTACATCTTTTCCATCTGTGTTGGTATCCCTGGTACCGCCTTCTGGCTGAAGTTGCGCAGTTGGCACGGCCATCACAGCACCTTGCCTTCTCCACATATCCAGCGATTCCCTTCCGTGGACTGTTTGAAATTGAGTGTCAAAATTCATCACCTCTCAAAATACTCTCCTTCACGGCTTTTGCAACGAACAGCTCCTCCCTCCACAATGACCGGATGTTTTCGGACATCCATTGAGCCCAACTGTCCACTCCGTTCCTGTCTTGTAAGGAACCCGATACGATAGAATTCTCAGCTCTCTGGATGAGCATATCGCACAGAAGCATAACTGTCTTCCTCCATGATTGTTCGTTCTCGCAAGACAGCCGGAGTTTTCTGCCTGTGACAACGTCCCGCCATGGTCGAATGGTATTTTCGTCCACAGAACCAACAGCTGCGACATGATGGTATAGTCGCAATGCAGTGATCAGCCTCCAAGATGGTTGGGCACTGTCTGGAGTCCAATGTAGCGTCCAATCCCTGGCGTAGAATTTCAAATTAGGGGCAAGTACTCGAGAAAAAAGTTCTCACCCCCAATAACCCTCAGCAACAAGTATAGCTTTCACAGCCTCGCCAAGCTGTAGCACTGCGAAGATATGCTTCTCAGCCAAGCCTTGAACATCGACTTCTCCGCTGGGGGAGGGCCCGTCTTCGGAGAACAGGTTCACGAAGCCATATTCCACGAATAGCGTCTTATTCGAGTGCAATCCGTAAGTCAGAAGGATTTCGTCATTCTCTTCTATCTTCACATTGTCAGGAGAGACAAATCTGAGTCCATCGCCAATCGAGTTGACGGGTGCAGCATTCCATATCTCGGATTTGGATGGCACAGGGCTCATATTCGCCTGACCTGAGGTGTGGTTGGCGAAGTCGAGAATGGGACACATGGTCAGATTATCTGGATCCGCTTTAGAAGATTTAAGGCGGTAGTAGATGCACCGGGTGTTCACTGTGATAAAAATCAAGATTTACAAGCCCGTGAGGATGTACAAGAAGGTTACCGTTGAGCCACGCCCACAAAAAGTCCATGATTGTCTCGTGTGCTTCAAGACTACTCGAGGATCCTTGAGCTACAACCGCAATGGAGGGCGCCTTTTGCTACGTATCGATGGATTTGAATCAGATGAACAACCGGAAAAGTGTTAACATACGTACGAGCAAGGTTCGCACCGTGCACCAGTCATCCCAAAAACGACTATGTAGGCGATGTAATCCCGCTAGCACGCCCGATGGCAGACGATTCAGCAGCGAATTTCGCTGGTCAGCCACCTTACTGAGCTTCGACTCGACAATCCATGTGAGAGGATGGCTGCCAAAATCTCTAGGGAGGACCGATATGTATGGTCCAAAGTCAGGGTCTGGACTGTCCTCATCGGCCTTTGGACGCCAGATGAATAAATGCATCGAAATCAACTGAATGGCGGTCAACGTCTTGGCCACTCGTATGTCGGGAGGATAGAACCGTTTCAGTGTCATCTTGTTCATCAATGTTTTCGGGGGGACTACAAAGAGAAGGCTTCCTGGCTGCTTCACTCGCGCGATTCGTTAGGGTGGGACTACAATCTGCTCACTTGACAAGCACTGCGTGCAAAGAGCCCATTGCCACCTGTTCCATGTTCAATTATGTCGGATGAGTGACCTTGTGCTACTAACCACGAGTCATTTCTCTGCACTCCATTGGAAGGTTTTGTGCTTGGAAGCCGTGACCCTCGAGCCAAGCGAGCAAATTATTCCATCTGCGCAGGGGCGTCGAGGATTCGCTAGCGCTAGCCATAGGGTTGTAGTGAAGCCTGAGTGTAGTACTGTCGTAGACTCGACGTAGAGTTGTGCAAGTCTGTTCGGATCTACGACAGCGCTGTTCAAGTTGTGACTTAGTCAACGTCCGAGAATACGAACGGAGTGAGAACATGGTCTTTATTTACATCCATGTCGACCGCAGAGAGATCACATGGCATGCCCATTCTGCTCTCTCATATCTTTCTGTTCCGTCTCGGGCATCCGACTCTTCAAGTTATCTCCCGCTTCCGTTAGTCTTATAGAGCAAATCCTCACCGTTCTCCCACTACGGTAACTTCAAGATCGAGTCACCCCCGCAACATGTCCATGTTCAACGCCTCTCGTCTGCTCGGAAAGACCGTCCTCATTACTGGAGCAAGCACTGGTATTGGAAAAGTGAGTGTCATTCATCGATAAGAGTTTCACAAGGTCACATACGATCATCATCATAAAGGCCACCGCCATCCTCTTCGCCAAGGTCGGTACACCTTCTCAAGTCTCGTCGCTCACCGCTCAGACATATAGAACAGGGTGGTGCGAACGTCATTCTCACCGCACGCCGAGGGGATGTACTCCAAAGTGTCGCAGAGGAATGTGCTACTGCACACAAGGAAGCTGGCGTCCAGCAAGGCGGTAAATTCGTCTCTATCGTTCTCGATATGTCGGACAAGAACCAAATCGCCTCGTTTTCGGACAAAATCCCAACTGAGCTCCGCAACATTGACGTCCTCGGTAAGCGATACCACCATCATATACTTCCCACCGCACCTCTAGCTCACCTCTTTCTTGATAGTCAACAATGCAGGCTACGTCGTCGGGGTCGATCGTGTTGGCGATATTTCACTCGAGAACATGGAGAGCATGTTCGCCACCAATGTATTCGGGCTCATTGCGTTGACCCAGCTATTCATCAAAGGCATGTTTATCAACTCAGCTTGATGTTCATCCTGACCACCCTTTCAGATTTCAAGGCAAGGAAAACGGGTCATATTATTAACCTCGGTTCCATTGCTGGAAGAGAACCTTATGCCGGAGGTAGTATTTATTGTGCGACCAAGCACGCTGTTAATGCGTTCAGTGGTGCGTTGATGAGAGAGCTCGTGGACACCCCTATAAGGGTGACCGAGATCCAGCCTGGTACGTGCGTTACTCACTCACCAACACGGTGTTCGCCAAACGTATAAATTGCAGGGATGGTTGAGACCGAATTCTCTGTTATTCGCTTCAAAGGCAACAAGGCAGCAGCAGACAAAGTCTACGAGGGCTTGCAGCCATGTAAGTATCGAGAGAGAAGCCATTCGTTCGATGTTTGCTAATGATTACATTACCGTTACACAAGTGACCGCCGAAGACATTGCAGAGGAGATTGTCTGGGCAGCATCTCGCCCACCTCATGTGAACCTTGCTGAAGTCTTTGTTCTTCCCGTGAACCAAGCGTCAGCCACGATCAACCACAGGTCCCCCAAACTTTGAGGCATTGTAGATATCAATCAATTGACAATCCGATAAGATGGAAACGTGTGAAAATAAGGATACAGCAACAATATCGTGAATGAAAGATAAATCATGACAAGTTGACACTAGTTTCTGCCCTTCTTGCTTTTCGACCTCGTCACCTTTGGGGGGATCGGTTCTGGCTCGGTGTCGTTGTCGTAAAGATATTTCTTTACTACGATATGTTCCGTGACGAGCTCAGGACTTGGTCGATTGTCAATGTCAACGAGATTTCCGAGGGAGTCAAGAGGAAGGTTCTAATAGAGTAGATCAGCCCATACTTGGTTGCTTTCGCAACGACACCTCCTACCTTTGACGTAGATGTTAAACAACCTCTGACGACAATGATATCCTTCGATAAAGGCCTTGGCCTGAGATCTACCTCATCGAGATAAATTGCAGTTGATAACCCTCGATGCCACTTAACCTGTTTCATTGGATCCACTTTTCTATCCACCCCTTCGAGTCTAAGCGGTTCGATGGCGCGTTCTGGTCGCTCAGGAGTCTCGTCATCTTCATTGTCTCCTGGACCTTGGCAATGTCTCTGCGATGTGGCATAGTCGTTTTCGTCATGATCTGTTTGGTCGCCCATTGCGTTCTGTCCTTCGGCCTCACTGGTTCCCAAACCATCCTCGCTCATCCGGGCTCTCTTTTCGGCTCTTTCTCTCCTCCGCCTGTCTCTTTCATCCCGCTGTTTCTGCAAAATCGTTCGTGCCTTGACCATTGGACTTTCTGGTCTTAGGCCTTCTTTCCGAATAACCTCCGTCGCCAGTAATGCCACGGTCTGCTGATTCTTCGCTGTATTGGATATAGTGAGCGCCTTCAAGGCAGTAGCACTCATGCCCATGAATCCGTCGCCTTCCATGCGAGATGAGGTTTTGCGACGGGTCGGGGGTGGTCGTGTAGATGCAGTTACGTTGAAGACGTCAAGAACGTATTGCTGTTGAGCTGGTTTGCGAGCACGAGAGGTTCTCCGCGGACGACTGGAGGGTTTGTCCTCGTCACCATCCTGGTGTGATAAGGAACGACCGTGTATATGAGGTTCTGTCAAGGAAACATCACTATCCGTCCGTAAGGTACCTGATACCTCACTTCCAGGATGCGCAGGAGGGCGTAAGGTGGGAGGAAGCGTGAGTCCTTCGTCGGATGATAAGGAAAGTTCTGAAAGCGGCGAATCTGGAGTTGGAGACAGGGATGTGGAATTCGACGGCTCCGTTTGGGTACGATCCGCTTTTACTGGTGCGTATCGCGCCGATAACATACCATCTACTACTTTCCGGAATTTCAACGGCTGAGGAGCCTTAGATGGGCTCGGTTCCAAAGGCGCCTGGACTTGGGAAAGAGTTTTCGTAGGTTTTGGAGCGTACTTCTCTCCAAGAATTCCCGGCACAACTTGGCGGACCATGACGGGGTGTGGATTGGAAGGGACTGCTGCCTCTGCACCTCGCTTGCGTTTGAGCGACCCCCCTACACGTTGATCATTCACGGCTTGGGTGGACGGTCCCTCCGTGTTGCCGCTCCCCGATTCATTATTTTTGCGGGCGAGTTGGAATGGAGGAACCCTCTGCGACCATCCTGTTACCGGACAGGAACTGACAGTAAACAAATTACTCACAGGGGGAGCCGTGCGGGTTGACGTTGCACCTGTTGCAGGCTTTCCGTCCCTTGGTGAAGGTCTTACATACGGTTTCTTACCCATTCGCGGAATACGACTAGATGGCTGTTTCAGTTGAGACACTGTGTTGCCCTGTGTGACTCTGCCCGACGTAGTGTCGGCTTCGGTGTCACCTGCACTCTCATGTTCTTCGGGGATGGGTGCCGGTCGATCACTGCTCGACTTCTGACCAGGATCGAGAGGGAAGGGAAGCTTAGTGCCAGACTTCGGGGGTATAGGAACCGCCGGAAATATAGACTCTTTGAGCTTGCCATGATTGTCAGGTTTCAAAGGCGTCGCACTGGGCTCAACAGATCGACTGCGAGCAAGGCTGAGTCCCAGGTGGCGGGGCTCCACAGATGTGCTCCGGGCACGGTGACCGATTCGTATAGGAGAAATTTGGACTTGATGACCCCTTGCTGGGAAAGTTGTCGAGTCCGTGACTAGTATCCGCTTCGCTGGACTACGAGATGGCCCATCCAGGGCGGGTCGCGTGAAAACGGGGGTTCTAATTGGGAAGCGCCCCAGTTGCTGAGATTGATCCAGCCCAGTAGACAGCTGTATCGTCCTCTGGGACGAAGGGGTTCCGCAGGCAAGAGCAGTCGCAATAGACACTCTCTGCGCAGGTGTACGGCAAATGTCATTGGCTTCGAATGAGAGTTTGGCAGGGGAAATCATTTTTCGAGTACCGTTGTTCGCTCGCACCGGTGTGGGGGCAATGACTGGTCGTTGAACAGATGACTGAGGAAAATCAGGGTGCTTCATAGATGACCTTGGTGTCTGAGGTGGTGTTGATGGTGGGTGTTGCGCGCGGATGGATTCCGAAGGTAAAGTTATTTGCTCGATCGACGAGGTTGCATCCGAGGGCAAACACAGTGCCGCAAGCACATCGTTAGAGTGAGGAGAAAGAGAATTCAACCTCTGATGTGACACGGTATCGGTATACTCGCGTTCCTGCTGTCCGCATGAGACAGACGGGCTGCTATTGTCTGTAAACGATGGTTCTTTCCTATCTATATCCTGTCCACCGGGGACCCTGGTCTCAGTGGCTAGTGAAGCACTAGCATTCTCGCTTGACGGTGAAGCTGAAAAAGTCCCTGCGCCGGGTGGGAGAGGCGACGGTCTGCTCTGCGTGTCAGAGGAGAACAGGTGCTCTGACGAACGACCATACGAAACGGGAGGGACGAGAGGAGTTGACGAGGGATCGACAGCCTGTGTTGGAGGTGTAATGGAAATTTCAACAGAACTAGCCCTGGTTATCAGCTATCCATGTAAAGCACAGACAAAATAGTGAGTCGAATCATTCTAGTGTCCTTTACAAGATTGGCAAGTGGACATACATGTTGTGATGATTGTGAAGGAAGATCGTCGACTGTACGTTGGGGGGAGGACGAAGGAATCATGTCAGTGGATGCCAGTTTTACGCGAGATGCACATTCCGTGGACACATTTATAGCTAGTGAACGAGACTCAGGTGAGATGAAGCTACCTTTGGGAACGGTGCTAAACTCTGATACCTCTGGTGGATGATCCACCGGCGGAGTCTGGACGCTACATGAAGGACCAAATCTGGGATCCGAGAACTGATTCAGTCCTTCCAGGATGTTGATAGGGCGGAATGGGCTCGGAGGGACGGACACCCCGGGAAGCGGGAATTGGCCGTCTTTCCCAGGCGCGTAGTTAATGCTAGGGTATGCAGGGTCTTGAGGGGGAGGTGAAGGATTGTCGTGAGCTCGCAAAATCCTGCTTGCAAGCACGGAGGAAGGTTCTAAGACATAGTGGTAGTGAGAAGAGTACAGTCGAGTGTGCGTGTCACTCACCATCAGGCGGAATGGCATCGTTCTCAGGCGTCTCTTCACGAGAAAGACGAAAAGCAACGTCATCTATACTGTCGGAATCTCCGTCGCTGCTTTCACCTAGCAGGTCTTGCGCGCGATGAGATTCCGGTGGTGGTTGCGGTGGCGGGAGAGACGACAGGCGTGGTGATCGACGGACGGGAGAACCAACCGCGCCTGCTTTCATGATTCGTCGTTGCGCGACGACCCCAACAGGTAGTTTTCCTGGTGACTGTGGTGGATTATCGCGCTTTCGGTGAGGTGATGCGTTAACCGTGTCCGCGCTACCTGGAGGTGGAGTGGGAGAGCTCGTGGTTGCGGCATCCATGTCGCGGTGAAGGACGAAGCGAAAGTCGGCTGGAAGTGCAGAAAACGCGCGGGACGACGAGTGAGAGGTGCTGTATGATCAGACCAGTCAAGTTCGATCGCGGGGATGTGCCAACGTGAACCTTTCATTGACAACGTTCAAGTCGCGTTTATCGCACGTGACTGTCCGGCTGACCATTCAACGGTGCAACTTCAATGAACGATATCTTATTCGAGGTAAACTACAAGTACAAGAAAAGTCTGTCTTCCAAGAGGAACCCCAGTAAACGAGATTTCTGGATAGAGAAGAGTACCATTCCTGATATGTGGTGACGAGATCGACAAACGCGGACAATCGGCTTGCCGAAGCACCGTAAAGCTCTGCTTCAGAAGATTGATGGTTTCCTCGGGGAGGATGAGGTAGAATCTGATGGAACAAGCTGCGGAGGAACGAGCTCTGACGTAGATTTCAGCTGAAAATATCGATTGTATTTAGCTATGCGGTGCGCCAAGTGATACAAACAAACCTGAAGATTTTCCTTGGCTAACAGTTCAATCGCCCTAGTTTGTCTATCCATCTGAATTTTCATGTCTTCGAGGACAACTCGTAGGCTCGTCCCAAGGTCCGCCTCCTGCGTCGGTACAAATGATAGGGAGGTGGGACCCCCATGGTGACGCGCTTCTTCGGATGAGCCGTCTATAGCTGGTCTACCATTCAAAGACAGTGTCCCACCCTCTGACAATGGGGCGGTCCTATCCGAGGCCGCCTCTCTCGAGCTATCTGTCCATTGGCGAGGTCCCGTCGTCCCTTCGGACAGCCTTTCGCTGATGTGTTTCTGCGAACGCATTATCGCTTGAATTGCATTTTCCCTCTCCTTATCCAGAAGAGTCATGGCGTGCTCTAAACGAGAGTCAATAACCTTGGATATGTCGTCTTCCAGCATAGAGAATAGCGCCTTCCACAGCGCCTCAAGCTCTAACACGTGATGTTCTATTCGTTCCCTAGTTCGAGTGTGGCCATTTATGACTGTGGCAAGGGCTGGAGTCACTGCCATTGCAGCACCGGGGACGGCCCTTGAAAGTTCCGAGGAAAGACCGGTGAAAGCTTTCAGCTTATCTTCCTCTCGATCCAGAAAGCAAGTATCCTGAACTATTTCGCAACACAATCTAGGGCACAAATTAGTTGGCTTTAATGATGAAATGATGAAGGCCCAACTTTGCAAGGCGATGGAAAATATCTGAAACTTTCGATTTCGCCCCCGGATCGCGTGCGGAAACGCGTGGGACTGGGCAAACAATTTCATTCTTCTGGGGTGAGGGGTGAGTGTTATTCCCAGAGGTGGGTCCATACGCGGTCTAGTGACAGGTTAGAGTTGGTTGCGCATATGAGGTGCTAGACAATTGACTCTTTCAGACAGCCTAGGTCGCTGATTTGGATACGGTTCACTCTCGTCATTTGGTCTCTTCAAAGCGTATCCTTGGTCCAAAGGGCCGCCGCGCTCTCGGGTATAAACCCAGGAATCAGACTCACGCCTGCGATCTCCGTTGTGAACAGGGGGCCAGTCTCGGCGGTCGGGTTCTCGAGGTACATCTTTTTCTTTACGGTTGAATAAATCCGTCTGTGGTATCCCCGGTGGGGAACGTTGACGGTGAGGATTCTTTGGGGAGAATTGAGGTCTATTCTTTCCCTTTGATCTCACGAACTCGCGACTCTGCGGAGAAGGGGTGCCATCGTTCCTACGTTTGAGCTTGGTCCACTGGTAATCGTTGGGATGGATGAACCTAGAAGGGAATAAGCATGACGTGGACACACAATCGCGGAGCCGAGTGACACGCGCCGACACTTGTTTCCCTGAGAACAGTATGGTTTAATGGGATTGCCCGCCTCGTCAAAGTGCTTGCGGACATGAAATCAGACGCTGGGCGATGGATGGACCAGAGTACGTACGCGACAGCGCGCTGTTTTGTACAGGGACATGATGGTATTGTCGAGCGACGTTGCACGTTGATCAGTACTCAGTGGCGGATGAGGGTAAACCCTGCGTGACATGTGACCTACTAGATCGTAGAAGGACCAAAGTTTTCGATGGCCCCGGTGGTTATGTCACGCATCCGCCTATCAGAACAATAATAGCCTCGGTTCACTTTCCACCCCTCCTGGTCTTGGTGGGCAGACATGAGCTTTCTCTTCACCCCCGATTGCGCCACGCAAATCAGGTATCCTCCCACCCCCGCGCGCATCCAGACCAGGGGGACTTTGGGAAAGGAACTCGTCTCCCTTCAGGAATTCGTAGAGAAGAGATGTCCCAGCCTGCATGGCAAGTTTCTTCCCGCCTGGTGGCTTCCAAGGTCGCGTAGTGTCGTGTCCGCTCAGAGTGGAAAACTAACTTGCTCCTACCAGTGGCCACATGCAAACTCTCTATTGCGTTGTTGGCGACTTTTCACAGAGAGACAGGGTGACTTACAAGAGGTGTGAGCAATGATCTACCATTCAGTTCGCGTCTCAAGCAAAATGATGCAGGACTTTTCTCCGTTTAAAAGATGGCGGAACATTGTCAGTGCTTGCACCACCACGAGATTGCCCATTAATAAATTGTACTACTCAGGGGCCTCGACTTTACTCCAGTCGACGACAGCGACATGCCACCTGACACACCAATTATTGTAGTTTTGCACGGACTGACTGGTGGTAAATTCTTCTCTGTCCCATCCGTAGTCCGTCAGTTGAGACTCTCCCCAAGGCTCGTATGAAGCATACGTGAGAGCTATATTGGCACCCGCTTGCCAGGCGGTCTCACAAGGTGGACTTGGTTATCGTGCGGTGGTTGTTAATTTCCGCGGATGTGCGTGGTGTCGCATCCTATTGCAAAGAAACGTCCCATGAAACTGGCCACATATAGGTGCTGGTGTGCCCATCACGAGCCCCCAGCTTTACTCTGCGGGATACACGGATGATATACGTCAGGCCGTGTTTCATATATCTAACCGATTCCCAGATGCGCCCCTACTGGGGCTCGGCTTTTCCCTCGGAGCAAATGTGATGACTCGTTATATCGCCGAGGAAGGGGAACACTGTCGCTTCCAGTCAGCATGTGCCCTGGCATGCGTAGGTAGCATCTTCTGGTCTTCGTGAGATGAAATTCATCCACCTTAACGCAGCCGTGGAATTTAGCCGCGAATATACAGAAGTAAGCAAGCATTCACAGTGGTTTTGGAATCCATGTTCACTCTGCCATGATTAGGCTTGATTCGACATACGTTGGACGCCACGTCTACTCCAGAGGAATGGGTCAAAATCTCGTAAACGTCCTCAGGAGGCATACAAATTCCTCGCTTACCCATGATCCTGACCTCGCTATAACTGAGGCCACGTCACAAGCCTCTGCCTTGAGCTGGCCTACAGTCGATACCTTCGATCAGATCTTTACCAGAATCGGAGGCGGCCCTTCGCCTCCTTGGCCCTTTGCATCCGCATTTGATTATTATGATTATTCCTCTAGTCACAAGGTGCTTGGAGACGTACGGATACCCTTCCTTTCGATCAATGCTGCGGATGACCCGGTCGTTCAAGAAGTACCAATGGACGCTAAAGATAATGAATGTGTAGTGATGGTTCTAACCCCTAATGGTGGTCACCTTGGATGGTTTGAATCCGATGGTGGCTGGGGTCAAGTGAGGCGGTGGGTACGCACTCCAGTGATGGAATGGCTGCGTGCTACCGGAGAAGATTTGTGTCGAAATAGACAGAACAATAAGGAGCTTCAGGAGGTTGATGGGTTCATCGCGGAGATAGGTTCAGAGAGCCTGAAGCTAGGCTGCAAGGTTGTTGGTGAGGAACTCATCATTGTCGGTACCGAGGTGCAAGCTGGCATGATAGCGGGCCTTTAGATCTTGATTTAGAAGCTAGACAATGGATGCAACGCATATGATTCCCGTGCTACCCCCGTCTTCATATGATAGTGAAAGTAGTCGTTGATTTAATCACTGTCGCTGAAGTGCACGCGGTCCTCCTCGTTGTCTTCTTCCAGCACCTGGCGGTCGTACTGACTGAAGTCGACAGAGACAGTCCCTTCCTCCATGAGACTGTCGTCTTCTTGCAAGTTTCTGTTTCTTTCAAACAGTTGGCGACCTGTTGCCAATGTCATTGAAGGGCAGGGGAGAGGAATTGCCACGAACCAGTCAAGCGAGTCGCGATCTTCTTGACCTCCTCCCTCTCTTTGGGAGTGAACGCACGTAACTTGTCTTCTTCGTTCCGCAATTTTTTCTGCGACATTTCTTTATCAAAGTTAGCCTTCCATGCCTTGAAAGACGTGATCATGACTGGGGTTCCGCGAGTGCGCGCCTCCTCCGCCTGATATATGGGGTCTATCAATGTTTCGACTGCAGAGTTTAAACCTCACCTCAATTGCCAGACGTTCCTTCTCGTGCTCCTCTGCTATGCGACCCTTCACACGATCTTCCACCAAACCTGACAAATTCTCCCTGAGATGCGAAACCAAAGTGAATGTCATCGCCATGCCCTTGTTCTCTTCACCCTGGAGCGCGCTCAAACATTCGGTCATTAGTGTGAAAACCGCCACATACGACATTCAAAAGGCCCTTCAAAAGCGCGTCACTCTCCGATTCGGTTATTTCACCATTGACAGCCTCTAGCTGAAGTTCGGGTAGAACATCGGGGTACTCAGCGGTATAGTTGACTGATAATTTTAACTTGACTTCCTTCCGCAGAGTATGAATTTGGTTGTGAGCGAGACATCCGAGGAGTTGACCCACATGGTTCTGCACCATCTACCATAACGTCTGGTTCGACATCGATCTCGATCTGTCTGTCCGATATGACTTTATGAGTGTTGAGCGAACGAAATGCAGGGGAAATTATCGGACACGCACTTGATAGTTCTGAGGGGTATATGGATTCTAGAACCTATTTTTTTAGTGAGTAAAGATGGAGTGGATTCACGAAGGACGTGACAACCTCGAACTCCTCTTGCAGGACGGAAGACATGGTAGCTCATCCGATATCCGAGCAATTGGTTCCGAAAGTCGGGTTTCCGCATTTGGATCTGAACTTTTCAACCTGATTCCTACCAAATTGACGCGGCGACGGGGAGAATGTCTTTGAGGCGCCAGTTTACACCGGCCATTCTACGACATGTCTTTCCTTCACTATCCGGAAGCTTTGCGATGTCAAGCTCTGCAATAACCTCCAGTGGTGTTCGATATGCTTCCCGGTTCTCTCCAACACCACAGAACCTGGGCAGTTTCGACCTACAGGACATGCTGGGGCAAGCTCTGAATATCAAAGGGTCACTGCCAGAGAACAAGTCGCCGGCCACAATGTGGGCTGACAAAAGCAATAACTTGAAACTCCCACCACCTCCGGGGACATGGACAGGTATGTCCGTCAAAGCCTCGGCTATTTGATGCTCAACGTTCGGCACAGGCAGACGGCTCGCTGTTCGAAATGGAGATCTGAATAGTTCTTTTCAGCAGCTCAATTCACGTCTACGACTAAACAATGTCGCTAAAGAAATTGCATTGACTGTGCGGCACGAGAAGAAAGGCGACAAGAGGGCACGCCTTCGCAGCCAAAGGTGGAGAAAACGGTTTGCCGATGCGGCACGTAGAAGTCACCTGCTTCCGTGTCCGCGCGTACTGACCACGGACGTACCCGCAGGTCAGGAAAAAGGTACAACTTGTCAGTACGATACGTCGGCGGGGTGGCTGAGCGGAGCTACATGCTTAAACGCTGTACGCTACACGAATCCAAATTTCTTTGCGAATAGTCACTTCCCGTCACTTTCAGTCTTCCCGCCCGGATTCCCAACCGTGTGGAACGATCTTATGACACAGATCAGCGGCGCCGCAAATTTTACCGTGTTGCATTCTAAAAAAAAAAATCGATCAATTTGATCACCGCTTCACGGTGCACGGCTACCTTTGGTGATGCTAGTAGCTTCCGTCGTTAAATGATGCGATCATCTATTGGGAATGCGGCGAATCCCCATGTGGGCGTGAAATACCTGGAGGCGGAGCGCCTTGTGGGGTTTGTCTGGGACGATTGAATAAGAGCTGAAGACCCTTGCAGGGATGTTGTAGGGATGCCTGCACCCATGGTTGAATCCCCCGTACCCCACCTGCGACTAGGCGACGCTTGATTGATGCGGCGATCTTTGTCCAATGCGTGATTGACCTCGTGTTATTGCTGTAATTGAACGCTGACGGTCAACCCTAAGATCCTATCGACTAACAAAGTTTCGATGTACTTGAAATAGAGCTATCGCGTGACCAATTTTAACAGTTCCATCAGTGCGACAGCACTAAGTTGCAAGGTGAATAGCTTGGAGTTCTCACTTTGATGATGGCCCCAAAATCATTCACCCGCACCCTCGATACCTCGTGTTTTCCACGATGGATCGATAAGTAAGTAGTTCTTGCGAGCGTCGCTTCGTTGCGTCGGAGATAAATTATCTCACCTCGTGAAAGAACAAGAAAGGCCTAAATTCATCTCGTTAATCCGCCGAGGAAAAAAAAATGATGTGAACCTAAATGCGTGACAGACCGCTGGACGCTATCAAGAAGTTGAAGTCGAATGAGATGCGATTGCCTTACACTCCGCGTCAAAGATGAGTACTTGAGTCTTCTTGCATTTCATATATGCCCTGCATCTACTGTAGATGGCCGGAAAGGGAGGTTTACACCGGTTCGTGCAACGTACTATTCATTCGTGTCCTGACCAAATTCTGCGATGTATCTGCCTCGCCTCGCCAGGCCTGTCAATGTGACCGGCGACCGTTGGGAACGAGGTTTCCGTGCGCGTTTGTGACACAAACCCGCAGCATCCACATAAATTCCATCGACCATGTCGGTAGTTCACTACCAGAGACAGTTAAAAACCACCTTCGAGTTTGTGGTTGTGACTCAGGCCTCCTCCAACTCACTTTTCACTACTCGAGATGTGTCATAATGTGCGCGCGTTTCGCCCGTTCGAAACATATCTATCGTTAACTCTAACTGTCATCCTGTTCCAGATAATTGACGGACGCTACCACACCCCGTGTGGTCATTTCATATCCATGTCGACACGGGTGCAGGATTGCCTGAGACCCAATTGTCTCTTCAGCAGACGGCATATGCATCCAGTTGGTGAGCAATCGTTCTAGAAGCGGCCCGAAAGAGGATTTACTAATATAAGCCCAAGGATGCAAATCCCAGTCATGTATTAGATTGATGGCATTGCCCGTCAAAAACCCGATTCGTATTAGCCCTACGCCTTGTTCCAGTTGCCAAATTGGTGGCCCCATCCCGGTGGGAGCTATGAAATCATGAAGGGTTGTCTGCGATTTCCCAGTGCTTTAGCATATTGCGGCCTGCGCTGGCGCTCGCCGCTGCCCAGCTAGTCGGTGCATATATACCCTAGGATCTTACGCATAATGGATTTCGTTATTTGAACGCTCGACTTTCCGTTGGAATATGAGTTTTCATTCAGAACCCAGGCGTGACATACATACGTGGGAAACCAACATTTGTTGATTGAAAGTATGACACTCCAAGTGGCAGAAGGAGCGACTAGTCATGCACATGGGTAGGTTCTTACGATGTGACTGGTCGATGTTAGGCGACACGATTGGCAGATTCTGAAGTACGTCAGTCAACGCGGATCCTAGAGCCCGGTTAGAATTTATCAATGAGTATGATAGATGTTGGTTTTGTGGAATGAAGCAGCGGCGAGTGCAAATTGAGGAACATGAGAGGCTCCGAAATATTCCATTCCGGTTCACTCTTACCGGCAATAGCCGGAAGCCCGGGACTTCACGGCGTTGTCACGAGTCGCGACCTGGTTCGCCAATCGAATCCGTCCCCCCCACGGAAGCCGGCGGAGCCCAACGAACCGTGCCGGACTGCGCCGGAAAGTCCAAACTTTTTTGAGAAAGCTTGCTGTTGTCCAATACGTTGTTTCGTCAACTAAGACTTAGCCAGTATTGTAATCCGGAAAACAAACGTATCCACTCCGGCCATGCATGTCTTTGGTCATCTTACGTAATTTAAAACCTTTCCAAATTTGGCGTACGTATCACTTGTACTCATTTTGGCATGTGTTGTCTCTCGAGATATCGATGGTCATTCAAGTTCTTTCGCGAGCCCATGCCAAGTTTCTATGGAGACACCGCTATGGAATGGGTACCTCATAATTAGTTGCCTGCCGTATCTTGGTTACTGCATTTCTCCTCGTCTCCCCGGAACAACTTCCCTACTGCTCAGGCCTCGAGCTTGAATCACATGGCGTTCAGAGCATCAGACAACTTGCGACGTTATATTCATGAAGCGAGGCTCCCGGACATGACTTATAGTTCCCCTCGTGCTCAACCTGGGTCATCTCACGTCTCTTTGAGCGTTCGCCCAGAGCGGTACCGCAAATTGAGACTCGTGCATACGATCGAGGCGACGCTTTTCAGCGATATCATTTCAGACTGTTAGTGAATATTACCCTCACACTTGTGCGTACATGGCTGACTACTGACCCAGGGGCGGAAGAATTCGTACCATGCAACTCATTAGGCGTGAACGATGAAGATGAGCGCACCGGTGAACGCTTGACCATACCTTGCGAACCGTGCTGCTCTATAGCTCCCTTACCACTCGCGCGCGCTGAAGACATTGAGCGGTATGGTATAACCGGTCATTTGCACCCACATGTCTAACTCAGGTTCAAAGTGTGTTTGTCTGGCTTGATATGTTTCCCCTGGAAAGCATTCGCCGCATTTTGAATCTCCTGTGCCCAGATTTAAACTCCTGGAAGTTTTTTCCCTGCGAGGAGGGTCCCTTCTTGAAGACCTTGACGTGGTCTCACGTCCAAACTGACCGAGTTAAAACAACATCCACGCAACATGCATTATGTTTGTTCTTGATGCCGCCATGGGCACTATCCGCAAAGGATTTACAAGAATTTGCTCGTGGGCAATCAGTACGTGGCTACGCACTCCAAAGAAATTGTTGAGGGAACTGATGGTTTCTAGTTTCCTGATCGCTCCTCATTAGATTCGTTGAGCCATAAGGAACACAATGCTTTCCGTGACAAGGAATGGCTCTGGAGTAAGGTACACGTTTACTTTGCAAACGTATCGACAAGATGATGCTGACCGGTCGGAAAGATCTGGGATACCTGCATATCTAGCGATTGTCCATGGTTCATCGTCACTACTTATACTCATTGGATTTTTGGCGTATTCTCTGCTGGTAAGCGTTTCCTGGAAGTTGCTGGACCATTTGTCACGATTCTATCTCGTACTGATGTGTGGTCCAAGGCTGGAGTGCTTCGTTTGTGTCCCCCATATATGCGTTTGACTCTTACGCCCCGACGATCCTGGAAGTCCTTGTCTTCTGGCTCATATCTGCAACGGGCTATTCCGGTGGGTTTATCGTTCCTGAAATACCCTCAGAGTCGGTACACCGCCGTCAACTGTTGGTTGCAACCCCACGCGACATCTCTCGCGAAAAGCCTGCCGAAGCTCTCGCAGTTTTGGTAACTTGATTAGGTGGGATAATATACGTGTATTCCCAGACGGCATTTTGTTTCTAGTGTAACAAGCTAAACCTTTTTGATTCTGACCGAAAAGACGATTCTGGATTTAGAAATATAATTCACTAGTCCCACTCATTCATACCGATACCAACGTGGGAGGCGGTGAAGTCGGCACGTTCATGTAAAGACGTAAACGCAAACGACCATGACTGGAATTTGCGGCCTCCGCCGGGTTGATCAATATGGTCGTGTAACTGATACATAAGGCAAGTCGCAAGAACCTGAGCGAAACTGCGAGTCGGTGAGGTTAAGCTCCGAGAGACCAACGCACGAGGGGCCCATTCTCGCCCTCGAGACGGTGTGCGAGCGAGTGAACTGACCTTTAGAAATGACTAGGATGTACTAGTACTAACGATCGCAAGCGTCAAGTAGGAACAGACTTCCGCCCTGCTGGGTTGAACGTCCCAGTAAAGGCAAGAGTTCTCCATCAAAGGAAAGGTCACCCATGAGGGAAACATCGGCTGAAAGTCAAAGCTAGGTACCAAAGATGGGCCACAAGGAAGGTGTAAAGGTGGGTTTTGTCGGTGGTCCGGGTCATGCCAAGCAACCCTACTCGCGGCAAGCGTGCTGCACAACCATTTCGGTTGTTTGGACGGATCAAGTGGGCTGGAGACGGCCGGAACGCGAGGAGCGTGAGGAACAGCTCGAAGACTTGGGCTCGGAGGCCGCCAACCAGGTAGATCCCCACCTCTCGCCGAGCTCGCAACTGGGGTACATAGTACAGTCATCCACCAGCAATTTGAAATACCACCGGCACTTGAAACAAACGAAGTTTGACCGATTTGAGAAACCATACCAGCAACTTACCTAGTTCTACCACAGTACAACTTATAACCAACGAAATTTACGGTGGCTGTACGGTAGCAATAAAACGGAGATATTTCCTAAGGCCTGACATTTGCAAATGCAAGCTTCGTTCCACGGTAGACCCCGCAATTCCTTGATGTTCGATGGATATGTCGTACAGTATCTTCCAATCTTGACGTACGGTGATGTAGATTTTGGCAGTCTAAATTTGGGGTTTGTGGGTGCTCAAGTGAGTAAATCTTTACTAGCCTAGAGCCCTTGGCTCTGCGTAGATGATACGCATTACCTATGCCACAGTATCTACACGATTTTATACCATGCTGACTGGAACGTAAGGACTCCATGTCTGACCATAGAACGTCCCCGAGATCAATATCCAACAGAAACACTACACGCCTCGTGTTGTCACGGTATTGGTAATTCAGCTCAGATCAAGCCGCTGTGCTTTATTTTGTGCCTCCGCTGTTGTGTTCGTGACATGTGCCTGGGCGGGCGTCGTTGAAGGAGACGTACTCCCATGAAATGACTCTGGCGTCAAGTTGCTGTTGTTTACTACCACGGGCGCCACGGGGAATAACTGCGAAAACGGTTCATACAGTTTCGGCCGTGACGAGTGTGCTGGCGGGGTGATCTGCTCGCGATCAGAGAGGGAGTCAGGCATTCCTGCTAGGACTGACCGATGCGAGCGAGGAAACATGAAGGGTAGTCTGTGAATCCTGAGCCGAGTAAAACTCCAGCATTATACTGAGAGCATCTAGATAGTTGACCTGAGCACGGAGTCGAGCCGTAGGGGGTGTGCTGACCTGCTAAATTTTGTAGTTCTGATTCAGAGAACCCGAAATAGTCGACGGCGAAACGAGAAGCATCTGGGGATCCGGGTTTGTGTGACGGAGGCGTCGGAAGCGAGGCAGATGGCGGAGATGCGGATATCCGAGCGTTGAGCGATGGGGAGTGAGGCCCATCGGCTACACGTTGCGCCAAAATAAAGCATGCAGCTGCGATGATGTGGGGCGGGAAAAAAATGCAGAGTGGCGTCCGGTATCTGCTGAGTGTGATGGGCTGTGTACCAACGATCAATGAGATAGAACTTACGAATCATGAGCCAAGCTCCATGCATGATCTTGGACTCGAGTGCTTGCTTGCTGCGTGTCAAAAAGATCTACCAAAATTACGTGGGGGCTGGTTGTCACGAAGTCGAAACAGAGAGCTTCAAGGAGGGCTTCCTCAGTAAGTAGGATCGCCGTCTGCTGCTGCTCGACCTCCTGATAGAACCTATGAGTTTGAGTGACCGACAACGGGCAAGCATACTTGCCACACTCTCAGCGGGTATGTGAGAGACATCGGTCCCGGTGATCTTGGACTGGCACACCCTTGCAACGTCACGCAGCTTTCTGCCACATTCTTCAGTCTTTGTTGCCAAAAATATGCATGCAGCAGCAACATCCTTTCGGGATAAGTCTGAATTTAGGAGCAATGAACGAGGTGGGGTGACCACTTGTCTGTGATAATCTTCCATGGAGAACCTCATAAAAAAGCGGTGGAACCAAGTTGCGGCAGTGAACATTGCGGAGGAAGGCCTGTATATGGTGGCGCGAGAGGAGAATGAGATTGCAGATGCGAGAAGAATACGACAAGGACTGCTAACAGTCCGAGGGAAGAACCCAACCGAAACAAGAACTCGACACCTCTGGCACGATCATAGAGTTCCTTTCCGACGGAGTAACCAGATGTGGCGACACTTGGAGTGAATCGGAGAGCATCGATAGGAAACAACCACTGCGGAGAAACGGAGTATTCGTTGAGAGGCGCTCCCATGATGAGCAGACGGTAAGATCCAAGAAGTTGACGAACCGACGCCACTCAATGATCACGTAACGAGTATGTACTACTTCAGTGCCAGGCTTGATTTTGCAATCAACCAATCTATAATTTGTACGGACCTACCTAACGCGAGGTTATCACTTGGTTCGTATCTGCATGGTTTGCCTCGGCACACCTCTTACTCACATTTGGCATCATGGCCAGAGTCGCGGTAGTCAGTCCAAACCGAAGGGGACGGAGCCTATCAAATGTGGTCTGCGGGTGTTAACTTACACCCGCGGATCTGATCTTTCATTTCGATACGAAGTTGCCTCGTGCACTCCGAATTCGCGAGTATCAGACGGTGAGTATTATCTCGTCGCGTGCCCCATTGACATGGGCAATTTGCTCTGAACCGCGAGCCCGGACCACTGTCAAATCTCGAGATGATGTCGAGAATACCGAGAAACGTGGGGTTTGAGTGCCCTAGCCTGAGGGGGCGCCTTTGTTCTTCTAATTTACGACCACCCTCGTGGCCATTTTTTTTTACCCCGTCTGAGATATATTTTCGCAAAGGGGATTGAACTGCCGATGGCACCACCACCTGACAAAAATTGCCAATTTCTGCAGCCCAGCGGTCCACGGTCTAATGAGCGCGGCATCTTCCCATTGTTCCGTCCGTCTGGTGAGCTGAGTTTTACGAAATAATTACACCACAATGACAAGATTTGAACGCGTATTCTTTTCGCGGCTTTCCTTCCCTGTCTCTTGCTCCTCCCTTCCTCCCCCTTTTTTTCAAGCTCGCTTACACGCCTGGACGCGCCTGCGATCCATTCTCGCCACTGTGCATTACCACGCGACATCTTTCCTTCATGGTATGAAGCCTGAGTTCGACACCTGTATTCATCTCAATCCCCAGTTACATCGCGGTTGGTTAACGATCTCAACTGAGAGTGACATGCTACCTCATCTCCACCGCCGACTAATGACCTTTCTCAACTCTTCCTTCTTTCACGCACGGTGGACAAAAGGTATCTATCTGGGGATCTGTGTGTCGCGCGTCCGTCAGGGCTGCGTGACGTCGTTGACCTCGGCCGTGAACTCACTGTACTGCTGTGGAAACTGACGGCTGAATCTGATGTCAGTTCGCCATCTCAGCTCTTCTGCAGTAGGTCCTCACTATTGCCAACACGTGTCGGTGCACGCAGGACAGGCGCATGGATGAGTCGAGCTGAACTTGCAAAAACGATTGTCGCACTGGATCTGGCGGCCGATCAGTGACGGTCGCCATCCTGGATGACCGTGACCAACCATTTGGTCGGGCTGTGTGGACCTGTAGTCAAGATACTAGCGATGCGAGGAAGAAGACAATAGGCGAACCAGGTCATAGACGTGCCCACAGAGCCTGTAAGTGTTCTGCACTCTATTCCGAACGTAGTTCAGAGGGTCAGCAGGGTCTCAAACGATCATCGGATGAAGACCAGCCGACCTTCTCCAGTGGCACATATTGAAGGGAGGTCGTGGTGGGGATTCTGTGAGGTGAGGGACTACCCACCACCCAGACGCATTTTAAATGCGGAGGAAAGGCAGAAGAAGTAGACAGGTCAGATCGTCGCGATATTAAAGCTGTGTGTCACTGATTAGGCATCGCTCCGTTTGTTCTTCTTGGATTATCGCTGAATCCATCTGGTCGCAATGTGACAGCGTGTTGCATGAGGAACCCGTCCGGTGCTCCTCGGGCAAGCTATTTTCGCCCAGTCCATCGGCGGACGCAATGTTCAGTATTGTATAATTGAGGTGTAAGGAAAACAAATTGCACCGTTCCTTTAGTGGGGAGTTTGCTAAAAAGTTTAAACTAGAAGAGCCAAAACAGTCTTCCTGCGGATAGACCCGACGAAAACGCACTGCGGCCAAGAGGGGGTGGCCACAGCATGGTGAAATGATCCTATCGGAACCCGCACCAACGGTATTGTTCCAATGTCGTTTTCACACCTTTAATGCCGGGACGGACTACCGATGGTCTTTACAGCTGACTTGTGACGGTGATTTAATCTCCACCGTAATTTCTCCTGACATTCCTAGGGTCGCATCGGAGCGGAATGAACCTCCAAGGGACGTATGTAGTGCTTTGCTTTGCGGTAGGACCTCGAGGTGTTCTGGTCATCCTGGACCAGACTTCTAAGATGAACGGTAGTTGTCAGCGCTTCGCTTGTTATACTCGCACCGATTTCGCGGTTAATCTCGAAAATCACGTTTCGCAGGGCAGAATGCACCATTTATCGAAGTGATCAGTTGATGAGCCACAGTTCTGGGCTCTCCATGCTTCTTGGGTTTTCCCGCAGGAAGACGCATGTTTGTGTTGTTTTGAGGCGCCGCTCAGGGAATGACAACTTGTTGCTTATCCATTGGGTTCGCTCGATCAATTTGCATAAGTAAGCGAAAAGTCCGTAAAATATGTTCCCAGCTGATCTCTATTGAGAAAAGTTATCGAATAGTAAGTACCAGAATACATTCAATATACTCGATGTTACACTGATCTGCGAGAGACCGGGATGGAATGTGGTCATCCCGCAAACATTCCAACAAGATACTGGCTGACTCCTTCAGGGGTAAGACTACCGACGTCAGAGAACACAAGTGTAATAAGATCAGGCCTGCGTGGGATTAAAAAAACGACGCGCAGTGGAGAATTTGATTATCACCTTGTGTAATCCACATCCGGATGGCACGCAATCTGCTCGTGCGTCAGCGTCCTTGGCCCTTCAGAAGATGCTTTGCTTTCAGCGGTCGTTGTGGTTGATGGGTTGGTTGTAGAAGGAGACGGCAGAGGGAATGCAAGGATGCTGGGATTATGGGTTGGAAGATCGTACTGCGATAGCGGAAATAGTCGGTGAAACTTGTAGCTTTAGGGGATTAATAACGTGGCGTCAACACGAGTCATCATGGGCGAGAATCACGGCACGAACCTCTCTGCGAGGGCGTAAAATGGAATATTGGCAGCTTTCGCGATGATAGCTATTTGATTGCTGCCAACAGCATTAATCAAACCACCACTCTCCACTACGGCTTCCGAACCAACTAGAACGAAATTGACTTTATCCATGACGTATGACACAGCTGAGTCGAGTACGACGGTGCAAGGAATTCCGGCTGCGGTAAGTTCATCATAGGTTCGGAGACTGAGGCGAGGAGTGAGTGATGTGCATAATTCAGGGCCGATATGATAGGAAGAACTAACCCAAGGCCACGCGGTCTCGCTTCTGTGACATAGACTGAAATGCGCTTCCTCTTGTGTGCACGGAGGAGGGTCTTCATGACGACCCTCGAATAGGAATGGGTGAGGATCTTGTGGTTGGGGTGAACAGAATGGAGGCAGTGAAACACGCGGACGGCCTCACGATTGAATCATCCTTGATGAATCCGAGGGCAAGTTCAGCTATTTTTTCGCGATAGGTAAGGGCTTCTGTGGCGTATTTTTGGCCTTGCTTTACGAGCTCTCGTTTGAGATCGGAGAAACTCTTTGGAGGACGTAGTGACGTGGATGACACGCGTTCGGATCGGAACGACTCACATCGGAATCGTGTGGAGAGAGGGTGACAAAGGCGATGAAGAGCTCACAGCCGGCATTGAGACTGATAGGGTTGGGTGAACGCTGGCTCAATACTCTAGCGCCGTCATTGAGGGCTTTGACGAGCTCAAACATGGTACCGGCTGGGGAGAAGGGTTATCTATGGAAAGGTGACTCGGATCGATGAGAGGCTACCATCGGATCTCTCGACGAGCTCGGTGAGGGTCAAGATCGCGGCGAGCGGGGTAGACAACTACACGGATGGTAAGACAAGGCGATAAGATGGAAGGGAGGACGGACCTCCTTGTTTGCGAGAAAGGACTGGTATGTGGTCCATATGTCAAACTGGTCCTTGTACTGCATTGGCGATATGAGAGTTGATGATAATATCACGTGCGCTTGTGGCGCCGGATAAGGACGTTGTTGTAGACGTTGTCAAGGGCGGAGGGGGTGAATTTGCGCGGATCTGGGCCTGGAAGGGCGGGATTATGTGTCAAAAATGGGAATATTTACCTGAAAGTGGGCAAATTATGTCAGAAGATTTCCGGAAAAAGAAGTGAATGGCTTGTCGTCGAAACACGTTGTACGACTGGCGCGGGGGTCGAAATGGCCATTTATGTTGTCGGGATCGCACCGCACCCGCCAATTATAGTGGTCACACCCACGCCCGCCAGTCGTGCCCTTTCCCTCAAAAGGGCTCTTTCTCTCTCTCTCTCATCTATCTAACCCCTCTCCTCCTCCTCCTCCTCCTCCTCCTTCTCCCCCCTCCAACATACATCTCATCCCCTGGTAAAGGGCAGGCTGTCTTATCCTTATAAATTCACCCCCTTATCACTTCCTTGTTTCCCACTCGTCCCCCCCATGCAGACACCTCCCTCCTCTACCGCACAGGTTCACTTCTCCAGCGATGTCCGTAACATGGACAGCTGGGCCCACCGCACCGGCATTCCCCTCACCACCGCAGAAGCCCTTGGCACAACTTATGCCCGTGCTCACAAGTGGCTTCTCTCCCTAAAGTCACAGCTCATACAACAGCATGGCTGGCAGGAAACACAACCTGCCGACCCTCGCATGCTCTTTTCCATCGAAGCTCCTTCCCCTTGGCGCTCTCCGGGTGGCCTTCCTCTCAGTCCAAAACTAAAATTGCAGCTCCCCATGCATGCCTCTTCTTTCTTCTCCCCCGAGAGACGCGTCCAATGGCAGATGGTCTTCCACAGCGATGTATTCGCAACCCAGCGACTTATCGTCCAGCCCATTAGCGACATCCTTAACCTCGTCCAATGTCTCCTCACCGGCGTCGTCTCCCTCGTCTACGAAGAGCAGCTTCCACAGGGGGTATATACCACCACCCGTGGTCTGCCTTCCGTCCAATGGATCAACGCCAATCAAGCTTCTCTTCTTGAGGTCTTCGGGCGACCCCATTTCAAACAGCTCTGGAAAGCTTCAAACGATCGCTCGACCTCCTTCAAGGTCGACTTTGAGCCCAAGCGTCGCTGAGCGGGCCATTCCCTGGTTGGACTCTTCTCTCCACGCGCTCAGGGACATAAGCTTCGCGCTGGCTTTCCGCTGGACTGATTTCGCGAGCTGCATTCAGCTGCATCCCTGCGCGCATCAGTCGCATAATTTGCCATTGCCCAAACCACTACGGCATCTGTGATCCGCCATCTTCTTTTCTAATCCACTTTGAGCATCGCTGTCACATAACTGCTCCATTACGCATTCCTCACATAATTTTGAAACCCACTAGATGATTATCACTATGACACTAATTCGCTTTATTCACTATTGGCACCAGTTTAATGTTCTAGCATAACACTCATTTCAAGTACTTGTCGTCTCGCTGCCCTGCTTGCAATCAGTTAGTCAACCACGTCTCACCCACCCACCCTGAACCCTGCTAAGCGAAAAACCTGTACTAACGTGACCAGACACTGGACATGCCATCATTGAATCTTGTCAATCCAACGTATGCTGCCCTACGACCTGTTTTTACTCGACACCCCTGCGCATCGTTCACCGTGTGTCCATAAGCTGTGTCAGTTTTAGGGCTTAGGATAGAAGCTTCCGGCACTTTGGCGACACATGTTGAAAGAATATTTGCCTAGAGGAAAACACGCTTGACACGCAAGGCTGCGATCTAGAGTTGGTGGATGCAAATATTCGCATCGCCCAGAGGAGCCAACCCTGACATTATTATTCAAAATTCAAATACTTGAGATCTGTCTAGTCATCTCAAGCTTACATGATGCTGGTGGTAAGTATTTGAGCTTTACGAAGTTTGGACCATGTACTTACGGACGCCGTCAGGGCAGATAGCAGGTCACGTGCGTTCTCACCGGATTATTACCGTTAATCCATAGATTTGCACATGGATAGCGCAGTAACTTTCGCTTGATGAGTTCTCAATCCGCTATACTGTGCCAAAGCACAAATTGTCCTCAAGGAAACCCGCCATCAAAACTAGAGTGCCCGACATGCAACAAGTACGTACTGGGCAAGGGACTAGGCTACCTTCACTGACCCCATCTAGGCTAGGTATTCGTGGTTCCTTCTTTTGCGGTCAAGAGTGTTTCAAAGCAAATTGTGAGCGCATTAGATACTTCCCACAGTTGATCCATATCTCATCCTCGCCCAGGGGTATACCTTTCCCGTTTACTGGGTATACCACCTGACTAAAATTCCCCAGAAAACCCATAAAATCATCCACGAGCTGGCACGTGCCCCAGCTCAAGGTGAACTCCGTCTCCCAACTTTCGATTGGTGAATTTATAACCCTGTCTAGATGGTACATTCAATCCATTTCCTAATTATACCTACTCCGGTACCCTGCAACCTGTGTATCCGCTGTCACCGAAGCGTCAGGTTCCCGATCATATACCACGACCAGACTATGTTGAACGCGGAGATGGTAAGTCTGCTCTGGATGTGGAATCAGCACTGATTACATCCTCGCTTAGGCGTTCCCATCTCCGAAATGCGCACTGCGGGGCATCCACCGCGTATCCTCAGTGCAGACGAAATTGAGAAAATGCGAACTGCGTCTCGTGTAAGCCTCGGATCATTTTTTTCTTCCGTCGTGACCATTGCAACTTGCATTCTCATCATTCCACTCGTCCTTTTTGTCAGTTGGGACGGGAAGTGCTTGACCTTGCTGCATCCCACGTGCGCCCGGGAATTACGACGGACGAAATTGATGCAATCGTTCATCAAGCTACTGTTGATCGGAACGCATACCCATCTCCACTTGGTTATCGGAACTTTCCAAAATCCGTCTGCACGTACGCAATTCCTTGCATGCTTCAAAGACTAATCCCAACGTAATTCAAGATCTGTTAATGAAGTTATCTGCCATGGTATTCCTGACCAACGTAAATTGAGGGAAGGGGATATCATTAATCTTGGTTGATCCACCCAATTCCATAGTTGTTGGCTTGCTCACTTGGTTTCACAGACGTCTCGCTTTATTATCAAGGTATTTTTTTTCGGGGCTGTAGTTTCATGACGTCCGATCATTGTATTTTAGGTTTCCACAGCGATCTCAATGCTACATACCCTGTCGGCACGGTTGATGAAGATTCGATGAAACTGATTCGAACGACGCGCGAGTGTTTGGATGCGGCGATAAGGGTGTGCAAACCAGGGGCACTGTTCCGTGATATTGGGAAAGCCATGTCAGTTGTTCTTTCCCTTCATGCTTTCCGACCTTTGACATGCGTGTAGTGAGCCGATTGCAAGAACCAATGACTGCGCAGTTGTCCGCACTTATACTGGACACGGTGTCAATGCATTGTTCCACACCGCGCCTAATATTCCTCATTATGCCAAAAATAAAGCAGTCGGGACTATGAAACCTGGAATGGTGAGATGCTTTGCCAATTTCCCTCAAGAGTTGGTCCTGGTTGACTAATAGATCCCATTAGTGTTTCACCATCGAACCAGTGAGTCGCTGTACGTGGAGGCGATTGCGAGTCACTGACGCGCGTACTGTACAGATGATTAATTTAGGTACCAAATGGGAAACGCAGCACTGGGATGACTCATGGACTGCAACGACCATTGATGGCAAAAGGAGCGCGCAGTTTGAGGAAACTTTACTGTACGTGACTGTTTCGTTGACGCCACGCCCGCCACTTACCGGTCGATAATGTTTAGTATAACTGAAACGGGCGTGGAGGTGCTCACGGCAGGAATGGGCTTTGTTCTTTAAAGTCCAGTCACATAGAGGGTGCCCTACATGCGAATACAATGCGGATGTAGTAAAGAAATGCATCCGACGTCACTGTCCGCTGCAAAATCTTCTCAGCGGCCAGCAAGGCACATCAACACAAAATCCTTTATGTGTACATATTCTTATCTCTTTC
>JBBPNX010000044.1:0-57551 GCA_038091155.1 Harrya chromipes
TAAGTATTAACCACAGCATAATAAACCTCCCGGCCTCGAGCTGACTTTGACAAACAGTTATGCTGTCCATGAACGTGTGCCAGTACGTCGTTTCCACGTTGACGTCACCTCTTTCCTGAACTGAAATGGACAGGATATTGCTCTATACGTTATCGCCATCATTGCTCCTCTGGTCATCCAACTTGTTGTCAACTTATTGACCGTCCGATCCTTCTGGGACTATCATAACAGTGCCCTTGGATGTTCGTCACTTTCTTTTACTTGCAATATACAAGTCAAACTAGAATGTGCGTTTTCTAGTGATTCTTGCATTGGCCATCACCGGGGTTATCACACAATTTTCCAAGATAACCGTTGGTCGTCCCCGTCCAGGTTTGGTTTTATCATTACTTAATTCCAGGTATCAATTAACAAGGTTACATATGATATCTAGACCTTCTTTCCCGTTGCATCCCAATACCCGGCTCTCAAGACACAACCTATGGATTATCAACGGATGCCATTTGTACGCAGACAGACCAGTCAATTATGCTCGATGGATGGCGTAGCTTCCCCAGTGGTCACTCGAGCCGTATGTCTACCTACCATGTATGGTCTCCCCCACGAAAGCTGAGCATCATTCATGCAGTGTCTTTTGCGGGTTTGGGATTCCTTTCTTTCTATCTCGCAGGCAAGATGCACCTATTTGATACTAGAGGCCATACAGTAAGTGTGACCTTAACCTCGAAAAACACGTTCACTAAACGATCTATTAGCATAAGGCTTGGATATCCTTAACCCCATTGGCTGCTGCAGCCCTCGTAGCCATTTCTCGCACGATGGATTACAGACGTAAGCTTGCGCCGGGTTCCCGATGTGCCGTGATTGAAATCAGTGTATATCAGATCACTGGGAAGATGTCATTGCTGGCTCCATCTTAGGGCTCGTTGTTGCATACTTTGCCTATCGACAATATTTCCCTTCCCTCGCCTCCCCTATGTCGCATCGACCTCATTCCCCTCGTGTTCCACGCGACGAACCTGTTCTCCCCTCAACCACGCAGGATGATCAACTTTTCCGTGAAGATCGCGATCCGGACCAGATGGAGCTCATTGACGCCGTCCCCTCTAAGGGATATCTGGAGGGAAGGCGAGAGTCATCCGAGCAATGACCGCTTGAGCCCGTTACTTGGACCATTCACACGAGATCATGCCCAAAACGTTATGCTCAATGTTTTTCATCTCTTAGTTTTCCATCAGCATTATGCGTAGTACTTATTTCGCGGCTCCTGTTTCCCGCACGACTCGGACTTGGAGGAACGTGTGTTCTAGAATTTGTTGGGTGCATGTAGTCATTTCATTGGACAGTAGCATCGATGGTATGGTTCACCAAGGACATACGGACATTTGTACCTCACAATCTGGGAAGATGTTTGTTGCAGAAGACCACTTAGCTGCCAGTGACCTGGCCAAGCATCTCACTGACTTGTCATGTAGTCGCAGCTTGCGCGATATAACACTGACTTGGAGGAGAATTTATTTCTGCCGGCATTCAAGCGCAAAGGCGGATCGGCGGGTGGCCGCAAAAACTCGGATTCACGCGCAAGTTGGTCCCATGCGCTGACATGCGACTCAAGGCACGCGTGACTTCGTAAGCTGTTGATCGATCAAATTGAGTGTCTCGTGTAGAACAAAGTTACATCGATGCAACACATGACGCAAGGTACACCTCAAGGCAATGCGAGCCAAACAGCAAGCAGCTTGGGGAAGTTAGGCGTTCCAAGGCCAGTCACAGGGTCCCAACCAATCGTCGCGTTGTACCCATCGGTTCCGCATCCCGGATTGTCTCCCTTTGTAATATCGTTGAATGCGCCGGCAAACGCAGAGGAGTAGATCTATGGGGAAAGCTTCGTCACCACGTGTAGTGAAAATTACGACACGGTATCGCTCACTGTGGGGTTGATGAATCCGATCGTTGATTTACCAGCGGCGAGACGAGCGTCGTTGATCATGGTAAAGATCGCACCGCTGACCGGAGAGGAGCAAGACGTCCCGTAAACAAGCTCGAATTCACCATCGATCTAGACCAAGCGGGAGAATATAAGCTGGACTGTTGCCTCAGATAGACAAGTATAGGCAACATACAGCAACAACGTAGTTCGCTCCATTAGCGGAAATGTCAGGGAAGGCCCGAGACTGTATTCCCTCGTTAGTATGTGTATTTCGACTTGAGATGAACCGAGAGAATACCTTGCCAGTGGAGTTCCAGATGTCGGACGGGTAGTTGGGGTAGTAGTTCGTCAAGTAGTAATCAACGGCAGTCTTCTGGTACTCGGGCATAGCAAAGTAGTTGCTGAACCCACCACCAGAGTAGATGACCTCTTCGCAAGCTGTCTCCGGCTCGTAAACTGTGGAGTTGGGTGGAACCATGGTGGCACCAACGGACGTGATGTAAGGGCAAGTTCCAGGGAAGGATGGGTTGAATATCATTCCGGTGGCATTTTGGACGCCTACCCATTAATGGGAGTCTAAGCGTAAATTGGGTACATGGAAGGGGGTTTGCTTACCATCAGGGTTCAAGCAAACACCACCGTTACCAGCAACACCGTAATCACCAGAGCTGTATAGGATGGTAATTCCCATGAGACCGAGTTTGGCGTACTCAGCACATTGGCGTGCCGTATAGAATGGCGTGAGGTCAGCTTCGTCATACCCATATGAGGTCGAGATAACATTTGTGCGCGGAGCGGTTCCGCATGCCAAAGGACCTTGGTGGCGGGTAAATGAAGCTACTCGAGGCAACTGTTTATGGTTGCCCACCGACCTTTGTATCCACCGGTAGCCATATCAGGGTACGTAGCGTCTTGGCTCGGGTCGTCACCGCCCTCAAAAGTGCAGTATGATGCATCGAGAGCATCAAGGAAGTTGTTGAACGAGGCACCTAAGGAAACGCTATCAATTTCAAAGCAACACTGGTATATAATACTTGTCGACTTACCCTCCACCATATCACCAACCTGGTAAAGAGTCACCATTTGCGACGGCCCGACGAGACCCATACCATATTGAAGATCAAGGTTGGATTCACCATTGTAGTCGAAACCCTGATACTCAGTCTGTGCGTAGCCTGAGCGAAATGTGAGA
The DNA here is from genome assembly GCA_038091155.1 of Harrya chromipes. Taxonomy (NCBI): domain Eukaryota; kingdom Fungi; phylum Basidiomycota; class Agaricomycetes; order Boletales; family Boletaceae; genus Harrya; species Harrya chromipes. The sequence goes on from JBBPNX010000044.1 coordinate 3,123, forward strand.
TCAATGTAAAGCCCTTCACCATGTAACCATACCTCCGTCGATCGAGATCATGTACGGCGACCTCCCATAGAGTGTGGGAGAGAAGTTTCCAAAGAACATGTCCAAATCAGGCTGAAGGTAAGCCTGAGGGGTGTACTCCACTGCAATTCAAACGAGTTCAGCAGGAAGTACCATCATACCAAGCATTCGCTTACCAATTCCGTAGCTGTTAAAGCCAGTTGCGCTTGGGGTGTCCTCGAGTCCATAAAGCGCGCGCAAGCAGTCAAGTGTAATGTACTGGTCGCACGTCGAAAGATCATTGGGCAGTGCGGTGTTCAATTGCCCAGAAGTCTTTGGTCCAACTCCTGCACCTGGCTGACCAATGGAACGAGCAGGCTCTACGCCGCCGTCACGACGCGTCAGCTTCGCATCGAAGTTTACACTCGGGGTAACAAAGTCCACGTGGGGAATAATATGCGCAGGGAGATGGTACATGTCACAAGCTATATGTGCACTCGATCATCAATTACCGCATCGAACGTGTTTTTACAAAAATGACCAACCAACGTGTTCCTTGCCTGAGTTGTGGCCGTAGAGGTTGTACTCTGCCTGAAGGAGGCGCTCGGCCTCTTCGACAGTGCTGGACACTTCGATCCAACCCTTGCTCGGCGTCAACCGGACGCGGTTGCTCTCGACGCCGCTCTCCAAAAGCCACGACCGAACTGCCTCGATGGTCTCGTCGCTGGGCGAAAACTTCTCGAGGACATCTCCGTCAGACCAGTGTTTTCCGTATTTTTCGGAGTCTGGATATGACACCTCCATGAGGTAATCGCCAATGTTGTCGATGTTCCTCTGGGTGAGGGCAAAGCGAAGAGGAAGGTATGCACTAGGGTCGTGCCTGCGTTTCAACGCCCAGCCTGCAGGAACACGGGTGCGCTTCTCATGGAGAACGTAAGGGGAGAGTGCCGGTTCCGCGGCGGCGAGGAGTCCAAGACCAAGAACCACGAAGGAAAGGAGGGACCTCATCGTGGGGGTAATAACGGCGTCTCGATATCACACTGTAAGCTCCCGAGGCTTTTAAGAGAAAGATGGTGAGACGAAAAAAGTACAGCAGCATGGTGCTGTCCGAGATAAGGCGAAGAGTACCCGACCGGAGTTCCATGCACATTTGGGACGTGCATATTTATGGAGGACAATGCTTCCCATCCTCGGCACTGGGAAGTCATTGCGAATGAACTAAGAGTGTTAGAGTAACGCCTGGTTCGAATTAAGCCGTTGAAATCCCGCTTGAATACTATGAAGGAACTTAGCCTGGTATATAGACATGCGAATGAAAAAACTAAGGGCAAATGTGGGAAGAACCTCGGGTATCCGTGAGAGTAGGGCAGGACAACGAAGGCAAAGGGGGACAAGTCCCTGTTCCGTTTATGTTCAGAGAGTCATACTCCACCTCTTGACGCCGTTCACAGAAGGGGAATACAGGCCACTTGGAGCTATCTACGTACGACTACCTGTAAAAGCCCCGGTCAAGATATAGGTTCGCGGCCACGGAAAACTCTAGTGGTATGAGAATTTTTCCTGCGCGTATTCGTAATCAATCAATGATGACGCATGGCAACAGGCTAAAGAGAAACGTGCTCACAAGTACTTTGGGACGGATGTTCGGCGGACGAGCACTGCAGGATAAACGTGGTCGCCGCATAATTCCCACGACATAAGGCTAGTCACGCCGATCGGCTCGCTTCCTGATCTTCTGGTTGGATCACTCGACACTTGAATCTGTTAGTTCTCCTCGTTCAATGTGTTTCAGGTTCGCAGGCTCAACTTCATGTCGTCCTACAGCAATCCTCTACATCTCACCGCGTCCTCTTCTCGATGTCCAATCGAGTGATTAACTTTGGTGCAGGGCCTTCAGCTTTGCCAGAAGAAGTCCTCACAGAAGCCTGCAAAGGCTTGCTGAACTTCCAAGATACTGGCATTGGTATCGCAGAGATATCGCACCGTTCAGCAGATTTCGACAGATTCATTCGGGAGGTTGAGGAGAACATCAGGATACTTCTCCAGCTCCCTCAGAACTACAAGGTTCTCTTCGCCCAGGGAGGAGGAACAACCCAGTTCTCCGCGGTGGTATTGAACATGCTTGCGAGATATCGAAGTCGCGGCGGCACGGCTGAAAATCCCACCATGGACTATGTGGTCACGGGCTCTTGGAGTGAGAAGGCGATGAAAGAAGCAAAGAGGCTTGGTTTAGGGGATATCAACGTCGTTGCCAATGCGCAAACCATATCCGAAGATGGAAAGAAGACCTACAATCACATCCCCGATCGCGACAGCTACAGAAACAATTTCTCGCAGGATCCAGCTCTTATCTACTATTGCGCCAACGAAACAGTCGATGGCGTTGAATTCGATGACCATCTACAGAGCTCCACCTCATTCCCGTTCGATTACCTCCCTGATGGCGCACCGCTCGTTGCAGATTATTCCTCTTCTTTCATGTCCCGTCCTATCCCATGCATCGAAAGGCATGCAGTCATTTATGCCGGCGCGCAAAAGAACATCGGACCGGCCGGACTGACGATCATCATCGTTAGAGACGAATGGTCAAACGTATTAGACAACAGCATTCCTTTGTGCTTATCATACAAGGCTCTCGTGGACAGTCGCAGCTTGTATAACACACCTCCGGTCCTATCGATTTATATCACAGGCCTGGTGCTTCGGCGGATGTTGGGGATGGGAGAGCGGTACGGTCGCTCGAAGGAGAAGACACTCCAGTATTACGCGGAATTTACTGCCAAAAAAGCCTCGAAAGTGTATGCTGCCCTGGAAGGAGGGGAAGCTCGCGGTGTTTTCAAAGGCAAGGTGCTGCAAGGCTCAGGCAGCAAGATGAATATCGTCTTTGACGTGATTGGCGGAGAAGATAGACTGAAACAGTTCGTGTCAGGTGCCGAGCAGCGAGGAATGAGAGGGATCAAAGGCCATCGGTAAGTATTTCCTACCTCATCCTCTCAGCTAATGGCATGCTAATAATACTCGGATAGGTCAGTTGGAGGCATTCGCATTTCCTTGTACAACGCCATAACGGAAGATCAGGTGGATACACTGGTTCAGTATATGAACGAGTTTGTGTAAGATTCTCGGTAGTGCAGGGCGTGATTCAACTCTTGAGCCCGAGTCTTGACGTTGACTTGGTCATATAGTAATATACGCCGCTCCGGTAATTACTTATATAAGTCACTTTGCCGGAGTGGTTAACGGGATCGCCTGCTATCAGCTTAGCGGTTGGGCTTTGCCCGCGTGTGTTCGAATCGCACAGGTGACGCTTTTTTGCCTCACAATTTCAGCGGGACCCTGAGGCGAGAATCTTATCATTTAGATGCCCTTCTGATTTTGGTCAATTGTTTCTTGATACTTCGATCGCCAAGTATCCTCGGATGATTGTCAGTAGCTAAACGCCATCTCTGTTAGCCGAATCATTTTATGGACAGCATCTAAAATAGATTATCAGATGCCCCATGGCTGAGTTGGTCACAGCGTCCGACTGTTACGCAAGCTACATCGGAAGGTCGTGAGTTCGAGCCTCACTGGGGCAGAAGTTTTTTCTCCGCTTTTGCATTGTTCTGATTCTGAACGATTCCGACATCTGAAAAGCGTCAAATATGAATATGTTACAGAGTCCTCTCGGTACACGGTGACCACCCCTCTAGTTTCAATTACGCTTTTGCAAACACTACAAAAACATTGGACTCGTCAGAACTTCTGGACAGTTTTCTAGAGACGGGCAAAAACAACTGCCCCAGTGAGGCTCGAACTCACGACCTTCCGATGTAGCTTGCGTAACAGTCGGACGCTGTGACCAACTCAGCCATGGGGCACGATATTTGGCGCTTGGTCCGTGTCTAAATAATCAGTAGCGTTTACTAGGATGATGTGTGTCACTTCGTTTCATTGAAGAACTACCGACGACCTTTGGATTTTTTTGTCTTAGGCAACCCTGCCTCAACGACATCATCGTCCCGATCTCTCTCGTCCCGCCCTCCACCTTCATCTCGTCTACGCTTCTTACCTCCGTTTAATTTCGCTCCTTCCTTCAGCTCGTTCACAGCCAACCGACCGGCTTCATCCACACGCTCTTTTAGGAGCATAACCTCTTCCTTGCTGGTAGGGAGTAACTCGAGCTTCTTCCCAATAACCTTCTCTATGCGTTGGAGTAGTTCGACGTCGTATTGCGTGACTATCGTCATCGACTTTCCGGCGCGTCCTGCACGGGCTGTGCGTCCGACTCGATGGATATAATCTTTTGAATGTGCAGGGATGTCAAAGTTGATCACCACGTCCACAGAAGGTATATCAAGACCCCTATACCGTTGGTCAGCTGAGCGAAGGACGCGTTATATCAGGGCGCTACGTACCGACTAGCGATGTCAGTTGCCACTAGCACTTTTCGACCTCCCGTTTTGAACTTATTGAGTGCGCCTAAGCGCTGACTCTGGCTAAGTTGACCATGAAGTGGTATAGCTGGGAATCCCAGAGTACGAAGTATGATGGATAATCTGCAGTACGAACAGGTATGAGTGATATGAAAATCCTATGTTGTATACGTACCTTTGAGCATCGTGTACTGTCCTAGTAAAGACAATTATCGAGTTTGAAGCAAGCTCGTTTGCCAGATAGATTAGGTGGACGTCTTTATGTATTAATGGAACAAAGAGATAATATTGTAGTAGGGATGACACGGTCTGATATCTTCGACCGTACATTAGTTAGGTAAGGGGGAAAACAAGAAGCAATCTACTCACTTTGATGAGACCTCTACTCGTACAGGGTTTGATAAACTGGCTCGTTGCAGTTTTGCAACCTTCGTAGTCATTGTCGCGGAAAAGAGGTAGGTGGTCCGCTCTGTTGGTATCACCTTGAGGATTTGGTCGATATCAGTGCCGAAGTCCATGTCCAAGAGGCGATCAGCTTCGTCCATGACCTTCATAGCGTGACGGTAAGCCGATGAGCACTTTGAAGATGACGATGCATACCAAAAATTTGAGATTTCTTAGACTAAACCCTTTAGTGCTCTGCAGATGGTCATTCAAACGACCGGGCGTTGCAACAATGATGTGTGGCCGCTTCGCAAGGGCGACGGCCTGGGGCATTTTATCCACCCCTCCGATCAAAACTAAGCAGCGGACTCCCATGGCTGCTCCGAGAGACTCGAATTGTTGAGATATCTGGTATGCAAGCTCACGTGTAGGCGCGAGCACGCAAGCAAAGAGCCCTTTTGGTTCTTCCCATAGTTTTTGTAAAATGGGGAGAGCGAATGCGGCGGTTTTCCCTGATCCCGTTTCTGCAACACCTATGATATCACGACCCTCGAGAGCATACGGAAGAGATTGTTGTTGGATTTCAGTCGGTGTCTTGAAGTTGATCTGATCAAGTGCCTCAAGAAGGGGTTCGATTAGGCCAAGGTCTCTGAAGGTTTTCGTGGTGGACGTGCTGGCTTCGTCTGGTGTTGACTCCATGAGGACTGAGTTCAGATTTCCCACGAGTCACCTTTGAAAAGTCACTATCATCGGGCCCGGCGAGCTTAATCAAGTAGACTCGACTCGAACGGGTGCGCCCGTACTTCTCCCAGCCATTGACACGACAGTTGTTTGCTATGTCAACCCAGCATGTTCTTGTGTCGTTTGCCGCGCCTCCTTCCCAGTCCTCTGATAACTGCAAGCAAGTGATTGCAGCCTTGCGTTCACAATTGCCGTTGCGTAATATTCACTGGAGGTCTGCCTCCCGACCCAGTATACGCACCGTCCAAGAGCTCGAGGTGACCTTGGCTGCTCTTGACTCCCTGCGAGACGAGCTTGCCTCTCAAGTTCCCATCACCCTCCTCGACAAACCTCTCTTGAATCTGTATATAGTCACATGTGAAGTAAGTGAGCAGTGTATTTGGACTCGGCTTCAAATTATTATTTACACGCATGTACAGGATAACGAAGCGTACAGGGCGACTGTCAAGAAGCAGATCAAAGATTGGCAGCAGTCCATCTTACCGAGAAAGAACCAGGAATGGCTCATTGTGCATGTCGTGCGTCCAGACACAAAAGTAGTGGACCGAAAGTTCTTCAACATGAAAGGCTCGGTATTGGACAAGATCAAAGCAGATTTTAACGTCGACAAGCGGGACAGGTAATGCCAAGCGTTAACTTCGTCTTTGGGTTGTTCATACATAGTACCTCATAGGTGCGTGCAACTTGCTTGGTCTGCCGGCGAGCAGAGTCCTGCTGTTTGGGCCGACCTTATAGGCAAGATCAAGGATGGACTACTTTCTGCCCTCGATAATGCTGTAATGTCAAGGGAGGAAGAATTAAAGCGGTCCGAAGGTCAGCGTCATATGCCGGGGTGGAACTTTTGCACATATTTTATTCTGAAAGTAAGCCTACGAGTGTTAGTTGCACGATATTTTCAGATTCAAGGTTGCTTCAGGAAAGTCTGGCGGCCTCGTATGAGGGAATAAAGCTTTGCGAAGATGCACTACAGCAGTATAACGAACTCGAAGCTGCTTTTATGCAGGTACTGCGGGAGAAGAACATGTCATGGTTTGGAAGTCTCATCCATCCAGTACCCAACGACGATTCGATGCCATTGTTATCCACGTCCAAGAAACCTTATCGCGATCTCATTATCGCGAACACGATCTCGGTTTTCGACTTGCGGGTATATCTCCTTTCAAGGCAATCAACACTACTGAGTAAGTTACGCCAACCTGCGGAGATATGTTGGAAGGCGGTCACATTTTTGAATACATTCGGAAGACGCTTGAGGGAGGTCGAGGTCAGACAGTGTACCGATGTATTTGGTACCGATATACTCATGAGATTTTGTAGCCCTCACTTCCTGAATACTTCATTGAGTCTTGGACATTCTCCTCCGCGCTTAGTGTTCTGGACCAATGCGATGTATGGCAATCTTTATGGCCAGAAATGGATGCCACGTCGCTGGCACGCTACAGCGCGAAGAAAGGAGAATTGATTGAGCTCGCGAAAAGTCAGGTGTGTATTTGTGCTGGAGAATATGTAGCACGATCTGAGCAAAACGTAGCTGGACATACTTGGAATTGCACAAGGGTTTGTGCCTTCGACACCACCGTTCTCCTTGGCGATACCCGCTCCCGCGATCGTTACAGAATTGCTCAATATGTCTGAGCAGTCTCCAGATTATTGCATCAGTAACTGCGAGATTATATCTGCTCTCAGGGACAAGGAAACCTTCTATGATTTGTACACCACCATTTCGAACCGCGCCCTCGACATGTACGTGAAAGCTGGGAGAAGGAAATTTGCACTCAAAATACACGGCAGCCTTGCCGTTCTTGACGCGTAGGTTCTTGAATGTTGTGTAATTGCTTTGGAAACTGAGTACATGTACACTGCAGCTACCGCGGAAAGCTTTCCAGTGCATTCGCGATATTCTCGTCTCTTCCAGCACATTATGCTCCGCATCGGTGGACATCCTTGGAGTCGTTGATGCTCTCGCGCGCGATTGAAACGCACGCCGCATTAAAAAAACCTCGCGACCGCGAGTGGATCCACATCCTACTTGCATTCCTCAAGACATACGTGAATGACAGCAGTACGGAGTTAGTCATGACTGATAAGGATATTTCGGAATACTTCGCTGCACTTGTAAAGAGTCTTCGAGAGGCAACCGAGAAACTTGACTCGGGTCATTGGTTTCTCCCCGTTGTATCTACATGGGTTATTGATCGGAATATTCCAGATCTCATTCACCCTGATCATCCCGTCATATCAATCAACGTTGCTCGCGATGCCAGCTCTAGCGAGAAGGAAGACCGTCTGTCCCTGAAAGTGACCATTCTAAACCGACTACCCTGCGTATGTATTCGACCAAGCTGCATCTCAGTTATTGATAATTATTCCCCAGGACGTCGTTATCGACGAAGTTAGCGTAACGCTCACGGGGCGAGATGGAAATCGCTTGAGGTTTGAAGCACAAGTTGACAAGCTCTTTCCTGGAGATAATTACCTGACCTTGAGCTGCGCGGTAGGTCACTCTTCGGATCATTGCTCCGATAGTATTGAGCCGCGAACTTGATAGACGGCATGCTCTGGTGTTTATGTCGTTGAAAGTAGTGAGATTCAGACGTCTCGACTTCGGCTCCAATGGAACCACAAGCAGGCAGTGGCTTCCATCCCCGCGAAGGGAACAACGGTCTCATTAGTGCGACTCCCATACGACTCAAGAGGGTTGGACGTCCAATTACATCAGTCGCATGAAGGTAGGAGCTCGTGTATTTTTTACTCATGCATGCTCATCGCGCCACCTCGCATCAGTTGATCTTGGAGCAATCTCCAGAATGTCATTGGTGTTGTCTAGTGGGCGCAATGATATCTCCATGGCGACTGTTGGGTTATCAGCACCTGGTGGAGTTAAGTTCGACTACACCAATGCTCAGGTACAGAACTCAGGTTAGCAGTGGTCTGGTCTTTCAATTGGTATCAGGTACTAGGACTTACCCGAACCGACAACAGTTGGGAGACTCGACCCGTCCGAAAACTGTATCAAGGTTGCGGATATTCCGAAAGACACCAAAATGGTCATCTTGGTACCTCATACAGATGCTTCGAGGTTCAACACGATGGTAGGGTCGACAACATTTCTTTCGCGCCTCGTCATTGACGAATACCCCTAAGAAAATTGACATCATGGTGACCTATAGCACAAGCCCCGATCCGACGGTTGCACGAACACTGAGAAAATCAAGCATCGTCAACGTGTCGCTTCCTATTGCAGTTAATGTCGAAGACTTCTTTCGCGGGAAAAGGTCGGTTTCAGCGTCCATCGGCCGAGATCGTCTACAATCCAGTAATTCATTTCACAGGTTATTTTCGAAATTCACGATATCCGCCACTACCAGTCATCATGTTCGGTTATTTTCGGCAGATCTGCAAGGGCCATCCCACGACCTCGACGGTGTGGCGATAACCAAGTACCGTTCGAGCCATGCCATGATGGTGAGTTACTCAGCGGTGCACATGACAATACCCGACCCTTTGGGGTAGACGGTCGCCCCGGATCATCCTGTCAATTATGTGTTCTCTATCGAATCCGAACATGGACCGCGTGCGTGACATCTTTTCTTGTCATTTGTTTCCGACTGAGCGCGATGCAGTATCAGAACCCCTAAACCTGGTTATCATGTACCGCATGCTCCGCGAAGGTGCCTTTCCAAATTTAATGATGGATGCATCCATTAATCAGTTCTACTGGGCAGAGGTGGTCGCGTTGGTACAGGAAATAACTGACGACGTTCTCGCGCAGACGTCGGACAATGCTTCACAGGGACGTGGATTGATGGCAGCCATTGTCCAGTACCTGGAGATTGACACCGCGTGGGTCGAACTCTACGGCGCCACTGGCGAACTTGTGATACCCAGCACATTGAACGTCCAAGAGGGACTCCAAGAGTCGTTTACCTTCATACGACGGGTACGTTTACGTTGTTTCGATACCAGTCACCAGTCCTTTTTTTTCTTTCCAGAGGCTCGCCCGCAGCAGACCACCCACGGAGTCTTCATGCCGTTGGAGGGAAATCAGAATCCCAGTGGACATTCCACGCATGCATGTCAGTCAGAGGTTTTGTCATCACGGGACGCGTTGGCTCGAACGTTCCATTTCTATTCTAGATCGTCGCTGCTGCACGGATCAGAATCAACGCGAACCCATTTGGAAGTGATGTTTCCACTGACGAGCACGTGCCCATCTATGCTGGTCAGCCAATCACGGGCACCTTGTCCATAAGGACCTCGCTGCATTGGGCTGACCCGGAGAGCAAGCGGCAGAAATATCCGGTGCGCTATGATGTCGAGGAGCGCGTCAAAGATTGGCTTGTTTGTGGTCGGAAGCGAGGCGAATTCGTGGCCCAGGTCAGTGTACGACGAACGTTTTCTAATCGAATGACGCCACACGCATACATGTGCTGATGTGAACACAGGACGACGAGACTTTTAGTGTCCCTTTGACCTTAATAGCACTGCATCATGGAGAACTGACCCTGCCCAAGATCGATGTCAAACCAATACCGATGGCGGGCGATGGCATGACAACGAGTGTGATGCCCAATACAGACACGCATCAAGTCAATGAAGCGGAAACCATTCTAGTGTTGCCGAGAGGGGGGAGGAGCACATTCGTCGTTGGCATGGGATTGCGGGACGAGTGATATTAACGGAACAATGACATGACGATATATTGTCGCTTTGCTCTATATGCGGACATGCAGCCAATTAGTTACTAGACATTTTTAATTTGTAGGTTTTCCTTCCGCGTATCCAAACCATATGCCAAGGACGAGGGCGGAATTTGATGCGAGCAAGACGGCGGATGACGACGAGGTCGATGGGAATACGTTCCAGGCGTATTCGATGCAAGCTAGAATGGCTAGCCTGACAGACATTAGAAAGCTGCCGTCAGAGTAGGGCAAAACACTCACTGCACGAGAATTGGGTACTTTGTTCGCTGCGCCAAAAATGGCACTTGTTGAGCGTACCACGAGTAAAATTGATAGTGCAACGACCGAGCAAAGAGGATTCCGATCAGATTGCACGTCATGAGCACCGTGGCGACATCTGCGACAACGTTAGCGAGCACGGAGAGAAAGAGAGATAATAGTTACAGTCGGCTGATACAGGCGAACGCGTGGCAGGACGCTTCGGGCGGCAGAGCCCTTGACGAAGGACGAGAGCGACCCCGCCATCGGCGCGACACCACCTAAATAGGCCAAACGCGACCAAGACCGTCAGGTGGCCAACCAACAAGCTTCGCGCCCACGACCGACTGAGAAAGGAATCCTCGTCCAAGAAACGCCAGTTGACCGTCCACTTGTACATGAACACACGCGACAAATCGAACGCGTTCTGCAGATACGCGGGGGCGTCCTCTGCTAAAAACGTGTATGCGAGTAGGAATTGGGTGAGCGCCAAGAGAGACAGATGGCGGATGGCGATGAGGAGACCGTGGCGTTTGAAGAGAATGACGAGGAAGCCGGGGAGGTACAGCAATGCGGACATCTTTACGGACAATGCCAGGCTAGCGTGTTTGTTTCGTCAGCATCGGATAATCACCCCCTCGACGTTGAACCGACCTGAAGAGTAGGGTGCCCAAGTCATCCCACCCTGTTTGAAATGCTAATATAGTAGCTTGTACGAAAACGATTGACCAGCAGTCGTTGAAGAGCCGTAATGCAAAGATAGAATGAAGTCTCTTGCTGAGGGGTAAAAGCAAGACCGTCCAGTTTGGCGCACCGGCTTGCCTGTAGATGCAGCACACAAGAACGAGAGAGAGGATATATAGCACTCCATACACTTGTTGTGCCAATGGAACGTTTAGACCACCGTCGGTGACGAGGTGCAACCAACGATGGATGTGAATGTGCCCGGCTGGGTATCTTGTAGCCAACGTGAGTGCCAAGAGTGGAAACTAGGTGGAAACGCCGACGCACACCAGAGGACCGGTAGGACCAGTTATCTTGGTATAATTTCGCTCGCCTGCAAGGTACAGGTCAATATGGACCATGTACGTCTCCCAGTCGATCTCCGTGTCTGCTCGTCATAAGGTCACGTAGATGCTATGAAAGTATGAGATCGACGGACATGGAATAAAGCGTATGATGAGCTGGGTGAGGAACGCATCCCCAAGGATCACAAGACCGCTTAGAGCCCAGAAGTAGCGTTTGTCCAAGAGCAGGGAACGGAGGAGCTCGTATATAAAGCGGAGTGGGCTAGTTGAAGTGACTCGCACAACGTGAGGTGTATTGGACATGTTCTTGCACCCGCCTGCCCACTATTGACGTGTTAGACTACTGGTAACGTAAATACAACGGATGGCGTTTAGGTGAGGCTCAGTGTATGCCATTTCACAGTACACCAAGTCTTTTTCTACTAAAAACGATAATTCCAAAGAACATACGTGCATACATAACCCACAACATTATACTAAAATTGCGATCAGAGCAAGCCAGTGAGTACCATGTTGAAGGGAGATCGAGAAGTGCAGAAATCAAAAACAAGACAAGAAAATAGAGTATCATGCTCAACGTTCAACCCTTGCGTTGCATCAACCCAGATCCCAGATTTTGTGTGTAGTCCATGTTGGGATCGCGAGAAGGAGTATTGTGCCCAGATGGAAGTGGCGACGGCAGCCATCCGGGTGTGATAAGGCCACTACCACCCGCACCAAATACAAACCCACCACTCAACCCTTCCATAGTTTCCGAATAACCTGATATCATCCCTTTCGTCAGCTTCGACATAGATAACATATTGAAGGAAACCCACCAGGTACGAGGACACTGTCCCAGAAGCCGTTACTGAATATGTTCTCCATAGATAGCATTCCCATCCCTTCATCCGATGGTGGCTGGGTGACCATGGTTGGTGGGAATGTGGACATATCTGCCACAGGTCCCATTTCGCTCCTGAACTGGAAGTCGTTCATGTCATTCACAGACAACGTTGACCCGAATAGGCTCATGTCATTTTGTCCGATCGTTTCATCACTGACCACGACTTCAGTTTGAGGTTGAGATTGCTGTGGTTGTGGCTGTTGTAATTGCTGCTGCTGCTGTGGCTGTGGCTGCTGAGGAGTATCGGTTCGTGCGGAGATGAGTGCACGCAGGAATGTGCTGTACAGAGCGGGAGTATGGTGAGAGTTGATGGCAATGTCACCAAGAACCGTTGCGATGTCTTTGACGAGGTCCACTATCTTGTGTTCATTGTGGATATATTGTTGGAACTCCGGTCGTATTAGCTGCAAAATTGGTTTAGACGACAGTGATCACCTAACAAGTAACCATTTACCTTGAGCAAACTCAGGACAGCATACGACAAGAATACAAAGTGCGAGTCGGGGGAATATCTGAGGAAACCTCGTGGTGCAAGTTCGTCGCGTGCGATGACGGCGATGGCTGTCGCCGAGGTATGGCACTTTGAAAAGAAGTAGGCGATGTCGACAGGGGAGCGTTCAATAGCGTTCTGAAGTCCAAAGGAATGTATGACCAAGCAGTAGTAATGGAAGTAGAACATCATCATTGTGGTGGTATAATCCTTGAGAAGTTCATCATCTACGGTCATCATAAAACGTTGAGATGAGCCATGCAGAGCATGGAAAAACTCACTCGTGATCACTGGACGAATGTCAGTCCATTCATGTTGCCAGGATACTATCTGTTGTTCGAAAGTCTTGATTACCAACAAATAGTCGCAATCCGTTTGAAGTCCGGACGGGGCACTCGTGCCGGAGTATAAAAGATCCAAACATCGAGACACGATACGTTGCAATTCCTAATGCATAATTTCAACACCTCGGTCAAACGAGTAAAGAGAAACGTATTCACCACATGGCTCGCAAGCGCTCGGTCGCCAGGTGTACCTACGGGGGAGTTGATCCATTGAAGGACATTACGTATGATAAAACTATGAAAAACCGAGACCGGTTCAATCAGATGGCCCAGACGTTTAGACGAAGACACTCACTCCTCCCGTATCGAATGGGGTTTACCCATCTGAGCACTCGTGCTCCTATCGAGTGCAAAGCACAGGAACCACGTACGTTCACGATTGTGAACTTCCTTGTCACGCGCACGACCTTCAGGAGTATCTTGGCTCGCCACTGCAGTCTTGCGGTGCAAATTCAGGTCAGTGGCCATCCTGCGAATTGCAGTGTCAGGAAGGTGCACGACGTAATAGAAGACACGCCTACCGGATAGCCATTCCCAGCAGCAGCCACGTTTTGTCATACTCGTACCGTTCAACGGCCCCACATCCCCAAAGCGTAAGCAAGAGGTAGGCTTGCACGATTTCAAGAGACTTATAGCCGCGAGCAGGTACGCTGAAAGCGAGCTTTTGTGCGAGCTCCGTGAGTTGTGAGTGAAGGTCCGGACGGAGGGTATAGAACCTGGAGGCGATGGCACAGACTGCACGAAGGAATGAGAAGCTGCTTCTCGGGTGTATGCGACGGGACACGTACTTGAAGTAAGCAAGAAGGGGGATCTCGAACAAACAAGGGCCGGTGTGTGGAATTCTTGATCCAAAAGATGGCAATGCATCTGTCAAGGTATGAGACACATATTAATTACGTTACGAGAGTATGACTGACATCCATATGACTGAAGTAACTGATGGAAGACTAATGTTGAGTTTGGGAAAACGATTATGGAATTAAACAGGATACTGACATGTCGAATAACGCGACAACCTCGTCCGTGCTTACAAAGCTAAGCATCTCAGGTTGTATTTGCCTCTCGATGTACAGGCGTCTAAGGGGCAAGATTGACATGGGACCTGAGAGGGAATGAGCAATGTCGCGAAAGTTTGCAGGGAGGTATGACAAAACCTGGTCTGAAAAAGTTGTCACTAGCGACACCAAAGCGACGGTCTGGATCGGTATCACTTTGACGGGCGGTAAACGAAGTTGTGACGCCGTGTGCCCTACGGTTTGCCAAACTGGCTTCGGCAAGTAAGCCCAAGGGGTTTAATGAGTTGTCGGGAAGGCAGTGTAGTTTGGGAGAGCCGGAAGACAGTGTGGTACTTTGTGCAGGATAAATTTGCTGCGGGGGTGGAGATGGTGAAGATTGCAGAAGGGCCTGGGTTTGAGCTGTTTGAGGGACTGGGGATGGGGAACGGGAAATCATGCCAGAAGCCATGCTGGGATTTCCAATGGACTTGAGTACGGTGTCGAGAGTGCGCTCCATTTTGCGAAGGGACCTTGTGATGAGCTCGGTTTTTCTTGGGCTTGATATGAGTGGTGAATAAATCACGAGGGACGAATTGAAGAGGGGCTTACTTGGCTGAGCGTTTTCCGCGGTTAGATTCTTCAAAGATACATTCGTGACCGCCGGTGAGACAGCGCTTGCAGGGGGGCCCTTGCTCAGCGCCGACACATTTCATTTTAAGGCGGCGACAGACAGTACATGCGCTATGGGATGATGAGCGGAGGGGAGGTTAGTTGAGGAGATGAACACACCGGGCGCCCCTGGTTGACTTTGGTTTTGTATCGTCCTTGTCGGCAGCGGGACTAGGACCATCTGCGTAGTCATCGGTGCGGAATTTCTTTCTATTCGGGTCGCCAAGGGCGGTTACGAGGGAGGAAGGGCGTTTTCCGTTTGTAGTTGGAGGAGAATAGGACATGTTTTCGGTGGGAGGAGTGCCGATGGTATCAGATCCTTGTGAGGAAGGGGAAGAAAGGTTGTTGGAGAGGGCAAGGTGATGAGACAGAGGCTGTTGCTGTTGCTGTTGTTGCTGATACGGGTAGTAGGCCGAATAGAGAGAAAGAGCAGGGTCGATCTGCGGTGAACGCGGCGGGGGCATGTTAGGCTGTGGAACGCTGTGGTCGTGGTGATGGATGGACATGACGAAGTCGAAGTTGCGAGATGGGTCGAGGTAGAGCTGCGGATAACAGGGGGAAGGCATGAGGATCATTTCGAAGAGGGCAGTGAAACGAAGACATACCGAGGCAGTATAAGAGAAAGTTGACCTACTAGTAAGTGGAGAAGCGGGGGTGGCGCGGACGACTCAGTACACACAACCATTCGGAGTTCAAACACACCTTTGCCGTCCAATCCCCACTCCCAGTACTAATACTCATTTCCCAAGCAAAAGATATCCCTGGCAATCTAGTTTCCATCCGTGAGACTCTCGGGATCCACGATGTGCAGGGTCATGTTCTTTGGGCAACCTCGCCGAATCGAGGGACTCAATCTAGAGTTTTCTATAGACGGTCGTCTCTCAACATCGTTTCTATCAACATCTCGCCAATTGCATTTCACAAGCAACCCCGCCGCCATTGCTTACTCAATGGGAGCCCAGAATCTACATGCCGTTTCTTATCTCTGCACCATGTGGACACTGCATCATTACTCGCGGAGCACTCTTGTAGTTCCCACAGTGACCGTAGGGTAAGTTTCCGTTGGCAATCTCATTTGGTGAACGAGGTGCTTGGAGCTTTGACTCTTGACTACGTCGCCTTCTCGGCAAATTTGCGGTGAGCAGGACAACCGCCTTCACTCCAGAGCATATTCGATTGATCCGCTTATACCGCCCGTATCACTGAATTCAAGTTTTGCGCCGTCATGAGCATGTTATCGCTGGCAATGATCTTGCCCATAGAAACAAACCATGAGGCAGCAACGGACCTCCGTTATTATCCCTTCGTGCTGACAAGGTGGCTCTGAAACCTCTGATCACGCGGAAGACCTAATGACGTTGGACGGATCACAAAGTTTAGATAGGGGACCGTATAAATCAGGGAAATCAAAATCGCTTGACAACGTCCTTGGTTTTATGGCTTTATCGGACATATCACTGACAATGTCGAATCAGGTTGAAGGCGGCGGCTATCTTTTCATCTGCCAATTGATACCTGACGACTGGTCTTTGTTGCTCATACCACGATGTTTACAACGTGTATACCAGATAATTCCGGTGACGAGAATGTCGTTAGCTATATCTCCGGCCACCGAATGCGGCTGTCTCGGATAGATTCCTTTTGACCTCAATGGCCTACCATCAGCCGTTCCCAGAGACCTCGGACGGGATTTTTCCTTCAGTTCGCACTAGAGCCCTGTGGAGACGCCGCCCCGCAAATGACGAGTCAACTCGTTGTCAGTTATAATTCAGTGATCTAAATGCAAACGGTCTTGGTGTCGAGCTGAGTTCCGCACCCCTGCCAGGACTCATGACACGATCTTGTACAGCAAGCCTAGATGTCGACTTGGACTTTGCATGATCTGAAACGGTTAGAGACATGATATACTGTTCGTCGGATTCCGACAAGTCGAACCTCGAGCGAAACGGTGCCATACTACTAAAAACGCAGTGTCAACATGCATCGTACAACCCGCTTCTCCGGTGTGCAAATCTCACCCCTCTAGGAGCGGGCGGCGCTCGCTCGCTCGCATTGCCGCTGAAATGTTAATGCCGATAGTCCGCGGTCTAACGTCCAATTCAATATCGCAGAAGTTTGGGAACTTGAAGGTGCACACGATGACTCTCATCTCAATGCATTATACGCGAGCCCGCTCTGGGATGCAAAGATATTCCGGACTCACCCGCATGCTCTAAACGTCGGGACCCGACCCGACCCGAGTGGAACGTCGAGTTACCAAGTATCAGCGTTATTTTTAGAGAGTTGCCAATAACGCGAGACAAGTCAAAGATCCAGTAAGCGCAGTTGTTTGACGAATGTTCGCCTGACCTTTGTACATCGGTTGTATCATAAAGCCGGGCGCTCGCTGCGGCCATCACCACAAGGAGCGGAACCCCTTCAGTGCCGTAGAGCCTTTGATCCACTTGGCGGCCCGCCATCGGAGGATACGACGGCCGCAGCACGCGGGTGAGATTGGACCTTCCCAACCAAGAGCGGGCTGGAGTTGATGAGTGATGACGACCGTTGACTTCCGATCCGTCGAAGACTCCGAGTGCGGCCGAATCCGACGAATAACTTACTATCTTTGTGGATTGAAAAGAAAAACGTCGCCTGGCCATGGAGAGCCGCGGACTCGGACGGGTTGTGTGACTCAGTGAATTCAATTGCGGTATGACACACTTACATGAAGAGCAACATTATCTGATAAGCTGGTGACAACGGTTCTCAATCTCTCAAGGACCTCGACAGAGCCTGAAGGGCCTGAATATTTAGACCAGCGATACACCGGTACCGAAGCAACGGCACCCGCCTTATACTTGGAGATCGAACATGGTATGAGACGCGACAGCCACAAGGAGGTGTGACGAAGCTACAAAGCTTGATCTTTAAATATCTGGTATGAAGAAAATGTTCACCAGAACTCTTCACACGGCAACGTTAGAACACGGACCTTTATCGACTTTCCCGCATGTAAAGTCCTATCTAATACGAAAATATTCGTTCTGCAGTTCTTTGACATATTGAAAAACTTGGGATCGTGCGCGAGGAGACTCGGAGGTACGGCCGCCAGGCGGTGACATTCAAGTTTTGATTCAAACGCGTGCCCAACCTGGATTGTGAGCAGGGCTACGAATACTTTCCACCTAAAACTGACGCACTTAGTAGAATTATTCAAGGCTAAACTGACATGGTTCTTCGACACGTCATACTTGGTTGAAACATTTATGTAGATATGGCACCGTTCAGAGGTTAACGGCACCGAAGATCTCCCGAGGTTGGAACTGGACCGTCGCTTACATGCGATGGGTCCACAAGGGATAGCGGGGGTAATGAATCCATAGCGTCGGTGTGGTACTAGTACTACTCCCTAATTGGAGGTAAGCGCTTACCGTAGGACGACGTCATCTCGTTTGTTCTGAGTTATCTGAAAGGGAACAAAAGCCATGCTCGGCATCCCGGCAACAAGCTGCCGCGGCCGCATATTCCCCCTCGGAGATTGAAGCGGTATTTCAAACCAGCTTTGCTTGGGTTGTGCAGGCAGAGTGGCTTTGATGCTCTGCGTTCGCAGAAACTCTCCTCTTCCTCTTCAAGCGCGGCCATGAGCCATCAACCACGTCCCTCGTTGGTGCTGGCACCATCAGTAAATACTACTACGTATGTTTTCCACAGATTCCAATTCCATGTTCACGAACTAACGCGTCGGTCTGGGATCAGCGTGGTGACCACGACGACTACCACCACCAGCTATGCTCCTATCCAATTACCGCCTTTGCCCCCGCCAACCGAGCCCAAGAATCCGAAGGATTTTCCTTTATTACACGCCAACTTACCTGCATCTCTCCGAAAATTCCAGCTTGTTTTTCCAGGAGGCACTCACGCTACCTTCCGTGACGGCGAGAATGGTGAGGAGGAGATGCAGGAGGAAGAAACAGTCGCAAGTGGGGCTGGTTGGAGGATGCTCAAACCTGAGGAGACAGCTGAGCAGGGCAAGACGATGGTTGGTCTTGTCGAGGCGGTCGAACGCTTTGGCAGAAAGCGGTCGCACGGTGTCGATAACATGATGGAAGGAGTAGAACCCACGATGGAGCGAGACGCACATACCCCTCCGAGGAAGAAAGCGAGACCGACACATATACATCCAATCACAACGATGAATGCCGCGGCACCACCTTCACCTCTTCCATCTCCCCATGGTTCGCCATCACCGCAGTCAATCTGGCCCTCTGCGCCCCCAAGCGGTGCCTCTTCACCACACCCGCAACCTCCACTTCAACCCGATCTCGGTCTTACGACGTTGCTGACGCTCCCATCGTTATTAACACATTTCACCACCCTGCCGCAGCAGTTACAGTCCCATTTCCTGCTCACTCTTTTACGGCATTCTCCTTTACCGGTTTTGCGAACCCTTCATTCTGTTTTAACACCGACGTTGGCGCGGGATTTCTTGACACTCCTTCCTCCGGAGCTTGTGTCACATATCCTCAGTTTTCTCCCGTACTCAACACTTGCACGAGCTTCGCGAGTCTCAAAACCCTGGCGTGCTATCATTGATTCAGACCCAGTACTCTGGAGAGACCTTCTCAAGAGCACGAAAATTTGGTTCGGAGGCGATAGTGAACGAGCATTCGCACGCTCTATTTATGCGCGTCGTTTGGTCGAAGCCCGTAAAATACCTTCCACTCTCCCCCTTCCCCATCCATACAAGTTGCTCTTCAAATCGCGACATCTCACTCGGACACGTTGGGTAACAAACGAGATGCCAAAGCATCATACATTCTCCGCTCACGGAACTTCTGTCGTAACTTGTCTATTGCTTTCGCACGGACGCATCATATCGGCATCGGACGATCACTCAATACATGTTTATTCACCGGTAACGGGGGAGCTCTTACAGTCCCTGGATGGTCATGATGGAGGCGTCTGGGCTTTAGCGGCCACCAAAGATACGCTCGTCAGCGGTTCGACCGATCGCACTGTTCGGATCTGGAACCTAGCTACTGGACGTTGTACGCACGTTTTTGCCGGACATACCAGCACCGTCCGCTGTCTTGCTATCGTCAAGCCTGAATGGATTGAGGTCGAAGGTGAAGGAGGTGTTATTACTAGAGAGAAATGGCCCAAGCGATCTGTGATCGTGACTGGGAGTCGTGATCACTCTTTACGAGTATGGTCATTGCCTCGTCCAGGTGATCCTGAATATCGATGGATGGGTGCGGATGACGCCGATGTTGAATTGTCAGAGGTACGTTGCAGATGCGTATCGTCGGTCCATGACTCATGCGTTTATTTGCCTATCAGGAGGACATGTTGGAAAACCCGTATCATAAGTTGCATCTCGAAGGCCATGATCATGCAGTCCGCGCTTTGGCTGCTCGTGGGCGTACTCTTGTATCTGGCAGTTACGACTGTACCGTGCGGATATGGGACATCGTCACGGGCGAGTGTAAGTTGATTTTGGTTGGCCATACTCAAAAGGGTAAGCTCTTCACTCTCTTGCGTACTAGAATATATCGTATTTATTATGTCTCCAGTGTACAGTGTCGTATTGGATCTCAACCGTAATATCGCGTGTTCAGGATCAATGGACGGGACCGTTCGCATCTGGAATTTGCGCAGTGGGCAGTGCCAGCATACACTAACTGGGCACACTTCTCTGGTCGGTTTATTAGGCCTGTCACCGTCTTTCCTCGTCTCCGCCGCGGCCGACTCCACACTACGTATTTGGGACCCAGACACTGGTGAATTACGCCATACGCTTGCCGCCCATGCTGGTGCCATCACGTGCTTCCAACACGACGAGTTCAAAGTTCTTAGTGGATCCGATGGCACGTTGAAGATGTGGAATGTTCGTGATGGAACGGTTGTGCGAGACCTGCTCACGGGAATCAACGGTGTATGGCAAGTTGTCTTCGAGGGTAGATGCTGTGTAGCAGCCAGCAACCGCAACTCAACGACGATGCTGGACGTCTGGGACTTTGGAACCGAAGGCGATGACGACTGGATTGGAGAACCGCCTGGTGGGATATATGATGACGACACGGAGGAGGACAGTGAAACAGAGGGGCAGGCGGATGGAGATGCGATGGATCAGGATCTCGAAGTTGACCCCTCGGAACAACCAATGGAACAAGGACCGCTCCGGGATGTTGTCGATGATAATGACTCCTCGCGAATACCATCTGACATGGAGGATGAGTCGATGGAGCGAGGCGACAGGGTTGGAAGCTTAAAATGGGCGAAGAGCAGGTCTTCCAAACACACAAGTTCTAGCCGGAGCAGAGCGGTGGCAGGGGAGAGTTCACAAAGGCGGAGTAATCCTCTCCCCCTGGGTGGTATACCTGCACGTTTACCGACAAATGAGACGCCGACGCGACCAAGGATACGACCTGCCACAAGAAATGGTGGTAAACGATAGCACGGCTAGTTTTTTTCACTGCGTCTGATTTGGGTGTTTCTTTTGACATTCTTATTTTGGGGAATTGTTCGTTGGCTACTCTATGGGACACACTCCCGAGTCATTCGTTGAGGATAGTTTGTTATGTTGGACAGCTGTACGGTCGAGTCATTATTGCACATACTTACATTATTTACCTTTTGTTCGTATTACACTGTACGTAGTCGTGGGAAATAGATAACTGTTATGTATAACTAAGTTGTCCCGGTCCCGCAACTCAAACTCGAACGACATTGATGGACTCTTTCGACAATTTCCAGTACGATTCCGCCTCTTCTTACGGCGGCGCTCACAGCGTCGTCGACGATAATTCTTCAGTTTACACTGCGACCACCAATGCCCCAGTTGACCTCAGCAGTCTTTCTATCGCCGACGATCGTTCCGTCGTCTCCTCCACAGACCGGAACGGCCATCATCATACCTCACGTTCCACAATAGACGAGGATTTCGATGCTGTACTTGACGACTTAAAGGATGAAGGCTCTGTTGATCTTCCGCCGCACGCTTGCAGGTGTGCAATCCATTTCGCTTCAACTGGCAATAGCTAATGACTGTTATCCAGTTACTGTGGTATTCATTCCCCAGCGTCGGTCGTCAAGTGTCTTATCTGTTCTAAATGGTTCTGCAACTCTCGTGGAAACACCTCTGCGTCACACATCGTCAATCATTTAGTCAGGGCCAAGCACAAGGAAGTAATTCTGCACGCCGAAAGCCCACTTGGCGAAACAACTCCAGAATGCTACAACTGCGGTAGCAAGAACGTGTTTATGCTGGGTTTTATACCCGCAAAGAGTGATACCGTCGTTGTTTTGTTATGCCGGTACGCACGTCTGCTTCGCCCCTTTGCTTACTCTTACTTACATCTTCAGTCAACCATGCGCCGCAACCACGAAAGACATGTCGTGGAATGCCGCCCTTTGGGCCCCGTTGATCGACGACCGTTCTTTTCTTTCCTGGCTAGTGAAACCTCCCAGTGAGACCGAGCAACTTCGGTCTCGTCAGATCTCCTTTAACCAGATCAACCGCTTGGAAGACCTTTGGCGCGAAAATGCCAGTGCTACTCTCGAAGATCTAGAGAAACCCGGTGTCGACGACGAGCCGCAATCTATTTTGATGCGATATGAGGATGCTTACCAATACCAGAATATCTTTGGTCCATTGGTTAAAATAGAAGCAGATTACGACAAACGACTCAAGGAGAGCCAGACTCAGACGGACATCACTGTACGCTGGGACCTTGGATTGAACCAGAAGCGGGTAGCATGGTTTGGTTTGCCAAAGCTTGAGAGTGGCGAGGTCAGGCTTGCGGTGGGTGACGAGTTGAGATTGAGGTATCAAGGTGAATTACATAAGGCTTGGGACGGAGTCGGTCATGTCATCAAAATCCCGAACAGTAGGTCCACCCCGGCAGTTGTGTTCTTCATCAAATGATTCCATTCGCAGACGTATCTGATGAAATCGGATTGGAACTTCGAAGAACCGAGGGGGTTCCCGCTGACATTACTCACGGTTTCTCGGCCGATTTCGTCTGGAAATCAACCAGTTTCGATCGAATGCAACTTGCTATGAAGACATTTGCGGTCGACGAGAAGAGTGTAAATGGTTATATCGTAAGCAGGATTAAGAACATATCGAGTGCCGAACCGTGCTGACAAGTAGGCGTAGTATCACAAACTCCTGGGTCACGAAGTGGAGCCCCAAGTTCTTCGGACTCAGATGCCCAAACGCTTTTCTGCCCCTGGACTTCCAGAGTTGAACCATTCGCAGATGTATGCGGTGAAGAGCGTCCTCCAGAAACCACTTAGTCTTATTCAAGGACCTCCTGGAACCGGAAAGACAGTCACCTCTGCGTCGATCGTCTACCATCTGGCGAAGATGAACCCTGGTCAAGTGCTCGTCTGCGCACCCTCCAATGTCGCCGTGGATCAGTTGACGGAGAAAATACATGCTACGGGCTTGAAGGTTGTCCGCCTCACAGCTAAATCTCGTGAAGCTCTTGATTCGAGTGTCGCCTTCTTGACCTTGCACCAGCAAGTCGCAAACAGCACCACTCATGTTGAGCTCCAAAAGCTCATACAATTGAAGAATGAACAAGGAGAGCTGAGTTCGAACGATGAACGCAAATACAAGACCCTCATCCGCCAGTGCGAGAAGGAGATTCTGAGTGCGGCAGACGTGATTTGTTGCACATGTGTTGGTGCCGGTGATCCGAGGTTGGGTAAATTCAAGTTTAGGACCGTTCTCATTGATGAAGCCACCCAAGCTGCTGAACCAGGTACGTCTTCCGACACTTTTCTGGATTAGACTATTTCAACTTCGGTTACAGAGTGTATGATTCCTCTCGTCCTTGGTTGCAAGCAAGTTGTCTTGGTTGGCGATCACCAACAACTTGGACCAGTGATTATGAACAAGAAAGCTGCCCGCGCCGGCCTCACACAGTCACTCTTCGAGCGTCTCGTTGTCCTTGGCAACCGCCCAATTCGTCTTCAAGTTCAGTATCGTATGCACCCCTGTTGTTCGGAGTTTCCGTCCAACATGTTCTATGAAGGGACGCTGCAGAATGGTGTTACTGCCCCTGAGCGTCTGCGCAAGAATGTGGACTTCCCCTGGCCTGTTCCTGATACCCCAATGTTCTTCTACCAGAACCTTGGACAGGAGGAGATATCGTCCAGCGGGACCTCGTTCCTTAACAGGTACGTAGCATCCGATTACTTTCTTGGAATGCGCTTACACATCAATTTCAGGACGGAAGCCTCAAATGTGGAAAAGATTGTGACCAAATTCTTCAAGTCTGGTGTCGTTCCTGCCCAGATCGGTATCGTCACACCATACGAAGGGCAGCGCTCGTATATTGTCAACTACATGCAATTCAATGGCTCGCTCAAGAAGGACCTGTATAAGGAAATTGAGGTTGCCAGCGTGGACGCATTCCAAGGCAGAGAAAAGGACTATATTATCCTCAGTTGCGTTAGGAGCAACGAGCACCAAGGGATTGGCTTCCTGAACGACCCTCGTCGATTGAACGTCGCTCTCACTCGGGCCAAATACGGTATTGTTATTCTTGGGAATCCCAAAGTCTTGAGCAAGGTACGTTTCAGAAATATCTTTTGTGTCATCGGGTTGCTCAGTTCCTCCGTCTACAGCACCCACTGTGGCATTACCTGCTCACGCATTACAAGGAGAAGAATTGTTTAGTTGAAGGTCCACTCAATAACCTCCAACCAAGCATGATCCAATTCAGCAAGCCTCGCCGTCCCCTCAAGATGGATTCGTTCCGCCGACACGAGACCAACGCGCGCGAGTACTTGCCAAGCAGCGGCGCTGGCCGCTCGGGTACCCCGAGTCGCTTCGACGCCAACTTTTATCGTTCCCATGACGCTCTTGCATACATTCCCTCCGACGTTCAGTCTTTGCGTTCACAGGCGACCTATTCGTCCGGTCTCCCCATGTTTGCTGCTACAGGGGGCTTTCCTCCAGGTGTACCTCGCGGGCCAGGCGCGGGGAAACGCAGTGCCTATGGAAGCTATGCCAGTTCCATCATCTCACAGGACGCTGGCCCACCTAGCAGTGCCAGTATTGGTGGTGGCAGTTTGGGTGGATCGTTGGCCTACTCCCAGTCAGACCGCCTTCGCAGACGTGGCTCGTTCTCTTCCGCAGCCGGAACTGATATGGGAAGCCTGAGTGGATACGACTACAAGAGCCAGGACGGAACGACGGATGCGGACGACATGAAGAGTCAATACGCCGGGACTCAGTCCGGTGTCACTGTCTTCTAACGTCATCATACTGAGGACCATTTGGATCCGGTGCAACTCAATGGGTTAGTGACTTGCGCAGCCCGTCCCTACATTTGGCCGAGCGCCGGCATGCACCTCCTTGCGAGGGTGCATCTCAAGATCTCATGACCCACCGTATCAGTCAATCTTTCTCATCGCCCGTCCGTCCCTACACTGTCCGTTGTTCGACGGCAAGATAGCTCATTAGTTGACAAAATCGCGTAGACGTTAGTATCCGCGCGTTACCTTGATTCTGCTGGCATTACAGTCCCATGCTCCAACTATATGCTATGTTTCCGACTGCTACCTAGTTAGGACTACTCGTGTATGGATACTTATGAACACTATGTCAATAGGATCAGCCAAAGGCTCGTCGACTGAACTGCCGTTGTTGCTATCGCGAACAACTGAATAACCAAGTACAGAAGATGCCATCGAGCGCTCTTCGCGCCGGCTTTGCTTAACTGCACTCATCCTTTGCGTGGACCCTTCTTGGTGACAGCGGAAGTATTTTCAGAAGTAGCTCTCCGATGTGACGAAGGCGGCGCGGACTGAGCCGTATGTTGCGCCTGTATGACATCTGCGGGCAACATACGAGCTTGCGTGAAAAACAGCTTTGCGTCTCTCTCCGCGATGTTTTCAATGTAATACGTATTTCCTAGCATTTACGCTGTTGTCAAAGACGGTCGAGACGGTCGGGTAAAGGACGAACCTCGAGGAACGAGAAACATCCCACCAGTGGTGATGATGAAGCTCGTCTCGTGTATGAACACTGACACGGCGCCTTGAATCACATAAAATACCTACAATGACGATGAGTTGAAGCTTCACGCAAGTCCAAGAGAAAACGTCCGACGCACGTATGTGTTATCTTTGGTAGACTTGCTTGGTTTCTGTGACTTGGGAGGAATGTGTATTTGTCCAGCCGCAATGAACTCGCCCTCCCCAAAGATCTTTTGGAAGAACCAATTGCTATTTGCGGCCGGCTGGGGGTCAATCAGTCTGGCCAAGAAGGCAACACCTGGATGAGTCCTCAGGTCAACGCTTTCCACCAGCGCTCGAATGATAGCACTTACGTCGCGAGACCTCCTCTTGGGTGTTATAATCGATGACTGTCGCATTCGTAGGAGTGTTTTCGTCCCATCCCTCCTCGAGGTTGAATGGCGTGTCCCTCCCTTTACTCTTCCCTCGGGCCACAGACCCGCGTTTACGCTTGCTGCCCGCTTTGCCGAGGGGTTTGACAGGCTCCTGAGGGATGCGAACAATTTCTTTGATCTGCGGAACGAGGATCAGTCCAGAATCGCGTCGCCCATAGACAACTTTCTCTTGCCGCCACCACTCCAAGGGCTGGAAGCGGTGGCGTCGGCCGCGTCGTACTCCTTCAGGGGTCGGAGAACCTGCAAGTATATAAGTCGAGAGCATATATGCTGGCCTAGGCATGACGCACGTTCAACGGGTGTCTGAACGACCCGCTTCTTCCTTTCTGGTCGGGGATTTTTAGCCTTTGCCGCCTCTTTCCTCGACTTCTTTGCTGGCGGTTCATTATCGTCGTCGTCTGGTGCATTCTCAACTCCTTCAAGTCCCTGTGCAATCTCATCTTCCAGCCCGTTTGCATCGTAATTTGGTTCATCGTCTTCTTCTACCGGATCAGCTCTCCGCTTGCCCTTGTCAACCTTGCTAATCTGTGCGACAATTGCTTCCTCCACTTCTGCAGCCTCTTCGGCCTCTTCCTCTCTCTCGTCGTCGGGGGTGGCTTCGGGTGTCCGTGATCTAGGCGGGCTCTCGTCGGGTTGTGGAGGTTCGTAGTCGTCGAACGCTCCTGGATTCCCATAGTCCGCATCGGGATCCGGCGTTAGCTCGCGGGAAATAAATGACTGTGACAGCGCGGATGGGGCTCGCCCATTCGTAGACGGTCGTATGGAGAGGTGCGTCCTTGGTGAAGGAATTTGATCAAAGTCGATTTCGGACGCTCGGGCAAGGGAACGAGAGATCGCGGGTCGCCTCGAGTTATCGGGCGCATATAGGGAATGATTTGCGTTTGTAAAGTAGGCCAGGGGGCTTCCCTGATTGCCTGTCAAGAATACGTGCATGAGCATGGTGCACTTACGGTGGTGTTGGTGCTCACTCTCGACTAGGTCCATAGATATTGGCTCGTCTACTTCTTCGACGGGAGGGGCGATGGATATACGAGGTTTCTTGGACTTGATGCGTGGGGGCGGTCGATCGTCTGCTTGTTTCATGACCTGCTCAAAGGGCTCGAACTCGTCCGAGTTTCTGTCGACGTAGGCGACTGCCATCCCGGTTTTCTTGCCACGGGCAAGGTCGTCGGCGCGGAAGGGTATATGCTGCCTTGGAGGGCCCCTTCGTGCGCCGAGCGAAGACTTTCTCCTGTCTGTGGACTCTCGGGGCATTGTGGACGTCGTTGGTGGCAGCAAGCTCGAGGTCAAGTAAGCGTGTGAAACAAACAAGACGCGACGCGTTAATGAATCACGTTATGTTACGCGATTTATTATTGTCACGATACACTAAGGAGTAGACTTTGCCATGGCAGACTTTAGTAGCGAAAGCGCCGTCCCATTCCGCATCTTCCGCATCTTCTTTGCCCCCACCTGGCTCACCGTCGCTTGTGTAGTCAGCTCCTGGACCGTACGCGGCGGCTCTGCTGCAATGTACTCGCGCGACCCAGGTGTATGTGGGTTGCTCCGGAAGTGCGACTGATCATCCCAAACCCTCAAGTCCATCTCTACTTTTGCTGCCTTCAATCCCTGCCTCTTCCCTACCACCATGGGCCAGCGTTCAACGAGCACCTTCTGTGGCCGGATCATCACCTCTCCTGTGCGGTTGGGGTCATCCCAGACAACGGGCCGCGCCAATCCAGCGTGTTTCCTCTGCACACGACCAGCCATCCCTGCGAATGATGCCACGTAGCACGACAAGTTTCTATCCCTTTGTCTGTGATCATCCGCCAAGCGACCTTTGCGTTCCTTGGTCATCAAGAAGGTCTGCAGTGGTGAATACTGGGCATAGCTCAAGCCGCCAAAGGTGTGTGGCAAGTGCTCGATTTCTCTGTTACGTGGATTGGACCGGCGCTCCTGTGAGAACTGGGTAGCGATGAGGTCGTGCCATGGGGTAGACGACTTGTTGAGGTTGCTGAGCTGGTAGGAGGTCACGTCGTCAACTTGTTCGCGAGCCATTCGCTGCTTGAGGAAAGTGTCCCTGCAAGCGCGTATTTTCTCGAGATATTCTGCAAACTCTTTGCGCGACATGACCTCGAGGTTGGGAATATACGACTGCCGCCATTGTTCTGGGCTCTGCGTCTGGGGAATATAGTTGGAATCGACGATGTGCTCCTCCGCTGAATCCTCTCCGAACCACGGCTTCTGTGTAGTGATTTTGAGCTCGTCCCAGTTCTTGACCCACAGCGCCTGTGGTTCTGCAGAGTTCCATTCCGTCTGGTACTCTGGGGTGTCGACGTTCTTTACTGTGATGTACGCTCCGCGACGACGGAGAGGGAGGGGACGCTTGAAGCCCCAATGACCGCGGTGAGCGTCACCGCCATGTGTGGTGTAGACTTGAGCGATGCGAGGGTCGAAAGAAGAAAATTTGGAGTGTTTGAGGAGCGTACCAAACGTCGAACGGGTCAACGCTGAGGAGGACATTGTCCGAGTCTCGAAATAAGACTTGAGATTTTTTGGGTGAATACCGGCATCTTCCGGTTGGGTACTTAAATGCGAGACGAGACGAGGTTGAACACAAACTTAACGACGTCCAAATTACTGTTTGTCCTCCTGCACACGCTGCAAACGTCAAGGATGGATGGTCCAGACAAACGTCGAAGACAAATTGTTTAGGGTCATCTCAAAAACAGTCTTTGCTGATGTTCCTCCCACTGGTCGAGGGATTAGGACGCAGGATCACCTGGAGATGTCCACATTTGCAGTACGATATCATGTAGCAGTAAAATGATAGTGAGTTTTTGTTTTGGCAAACGTCTCAGGTTGAGTTGTCGGCTCAGGTTTCTTTCCAGACTGCGGTGTATCAAGATGAATTTTTCAACGCAAGCTTGACGTGAGTGTTTTATGTTTTGATTGCGCCGAGACAAATTTTGGTCGGACACCGAGGATGAACATCCTGGTAAAAGAACACATCCCTCCCGCGAGGGTCCCTCAATTGCTGAGGGTGTCGTGTGAGGTTCCTACGGAGCCAGCGACAGATGGAAGTGGATGGAGAATTAAAGGCGAGGCTGAGGTGTTCGCCATTGTCTTGTCTTGCCACGTCGCAGGTCTGTCTTGGAGCTGACGTTGTTCATTTCCTAGCAACGCGATCAGGTAGTAAAGAGCATTGGAATGTAGTTTGTAGCTGTACGTAGAACGAATGAAAAGCTGCTTGATATGACGAGATTGGTTTGGTGATGCGCCTCAGCCGAGCGTTGACTGTTTCCCTCTTTTTCGCGCGCGGCTCTGCGTCTCTCCAAAAACCATTTCGCATCTACGACTTGGTCGTCTCTATTTTACCCCTCCTTCTCTCTCTTTTTTTTTTTTTGTTACTCTTTTGATTGGCTGTTGAACAGAACGGGTCGCTTATTTCTGGTCTTCCGGTCACATCAACATTCTCATCGCTCCGTCCATTTCATCGCTTTCCTCGTCGGTCTGCATTCTCAGGAGGTACGCATCTTCTCTTCTCTCTCAGACTACTCACCCTTACCGACCGCTACCGTGCCAGTCGTCTACTCCACTCAAAGTGAACCATCCTTCCCCCCACCCGTGTTGTCCGTATTGAGTTCAGATCCTGCAGTGCTTCCCCCCTCAAATGAAATGTACCACCGTGCTTACCCCTCATCAATTCGTTCCGTCCCCTCATCCCCAAATATTTCCGCCATATCCTCCCCCAGTCCTCGTATAGCCCCCCTTCTCCCTCCCGCCGCCTTTGATAACTTGTCCAGCAAATCGTCAGGTCTCTTACTCAACCAGTCACCTGTCGACGTGTCACCAGAGGCTCGTACATCTTCCAAAGATGTCATGTTCTGTGGAATGCCATTGAAGTATCTCTCGTGAGTCCCGTTTGTGCGCTTCGTCACCCCACCAACTAAAAATCATCTCATTCAAGGCTCGTGACCCTTGCTGTGCAGAATGCGTCATTGTCCATAGTGATGCACTACTCGCGGGTTTCCACCCCTGCTCACTTGTCTTACTCTCCAGCTTCTGCTGTTCTTTTGGGAGAAATTATCAAGGGTTCGATATCTTTCTTAATCGCACTCTGGAGGGCCAAGGATGTCGATCAATCTGTTTCCTCTCGCAAGTCTTTCTGGGGCATCATCCATTCATTCGCTCCCTGGTCCGTTCCCTTTCGCCAGGTTTGCAGTGATATCTTCAGTACAGATTGTTGGAAACTTTCGATTCCCGCCCTACTTTACGTCGTGCAAAACTCTCTCCAATTCGTTGCCATCGGGAACTTGCCTGTCGCCTCGTTTCAAGTGGCATATCAGATGAAGATTTTGACCACCGCTGCATTCTCCGTCGCGCTTCTTCGGAGGAAGCTCTCGCCTACCAAGTGGCTCTCATTATTCTTCCTCGCCATCGGTGTTGGCATCGTTCAGGTTCAAACTTCCGCTTCAAACGTTGGTATCAGGGAAGTTCGGGTGGGCAGCGCTCACGATGCAGCACCATTACACGTCCATATCATGAGCCCACTCAAGGGTTTTGGTGCCGTCACCGCCGCTTGTTTCACATCTGGCTTAGCCGGTGTGTACTTTGAGATGGTTCTCAAGAACTCAAAGGCCGATCTATGGGTACGGAATGTCCAGCTCTCTTTGTTTTCCCTCCTCCCGGCCCTTCTTCCCATCCTGTACACTCCCCAGCCCCCGACTTCCGATGGTCTCATACACTTCATGTTCCGCAACTTTGGTGGCTGGGCATGGGCTACCGTGGTGATCCAGGTATCTGGGGGTCTGATTACGGCAGTTGTCATCAAATATTCAGACAATATTCTCAAAGGCTTTGCCACATCCATATCCATCATTCTTTCCTTCCTTGCGTCGGTGGTGCTTTTCGACTTTCATGTCACGCTCTCATTTATAATCGGAGCCTCCACTGTACTCGCTGCCACGGCGATGTACAACCAACCAGCACCCATAGAACCTCACATAGCCACTTCCACGGGGAGCAAAACTCCCTTTCCGGATCTCTCCATCGGCAAAAAGGACCCCATCTTGGGGGAGTTCCCTACGAAGAAGCCGTCGCCATTTGGGAGCCCGCGTGCTATTGCGTCTGCCCTTGGGTTCGCGGAGAAGTCAGGACCTCTGGTGGAGGGCGAGTACTTTTTGGAGATGGAATCCACGTCTCGGTACCTCAATGCACCTTACGGCTCGCCTCTCCCATCGCGCACTCCGACGCCCCGACCAGAAGAGCGATTGTGATCTGTCATGGACAACACCGAACTTGAACTCTTTTACCATACGACTTCTAACGTGATGATCAGATATACCCTCGTTCTATTAGACGTTTGCAAGCCTATCTACAGCTATTGCTCGGCAACACCCCTGTGTTGCGTAGTATCGACCCCAAGTCCAAGCAAGCGAAATTTATTTCAATTATATAACGTTGTTAACGCCCTCGACGGATTCCCATCGCTTTGCACTAAATCCTTTTCTCGTTGTTGTCATACCTGCAGGGCTTCTCCGTGCGTTCTCTGGTTTCATTTGCGTGCGCATTCGATGCATCCTTTCTTGGTTTACCGCCCTTCAACTGTTACTGTCACTTTTGGTTGATGCATGGGATAGGGAGCCTCATTCTGGCGCACGAGGACTTGTGGGCACTTGACGATATCCTTCTTAGAGTAAGACATTCGCTGGCATTTTAGTCCGGTGTTAGCTGTAATTTTCTTTGGACCAAAAAAATACGCCGACCCAAACTCGCGCATAGGTAGTGTGTGATGATGACTTTGATTTGAGAGCACTGCCACCATCCACCATTATGCAGACCAGCGATCTGTACAACGGGCGGGAGGCAGAAGTAATAGCCCAAGTATGTTTTCTAGCCCTTGCTTCGTACTGTTTTTTCTAGACGATCCTAGTTCAGTGACGGCTATTCCTATTCGAAAACGAAACTAGATGCGAGTTTCCGCGAGTTGGTGTTGGACTCCAAACCAGTCAAATCAATCAAAGGACAAGTGGTCGTGAAAAAGGACGATGTGGACATTATCGTATGTGTGCTCGGTGTCGATGTCAGCGTCGTCACGGTGTCTGACTGCCCCTCTGTAGGTGAAGGAGTTTGACATGTCGCAAGCGCAGGCTGAGAAGGCGCTGTCGGAAAACGGTGGTGATTTGGATAGGACTCTGCGCACTCTGGTTGCCAGTTAGTTGTGCTGTTGTATCATACGCCCACTGTATTGGATCGCAAACGTTGTTGCCTCGTCGTCGTTGCTGGACGTCGCTGGACCCTGGCACACGGCCAGTTCGTTGAGTTTGACAGTCCCGGCCATTTGATATGCGACTGGTGTGAATAAGCATGCTACGCGATTCAAAGGCGTTGGGAGAGGTGTGAGTTCCACTAATATTGTGTTCTCTCCAGACATGCGGGGTAGCGTAACTTGAACACCGACGTCGTCCTCTGCGACTCAAAACGCCCACCATGTCGATCGACCTGGAATGGCACAAACTCGACGCCTCCCTCGCCAACACCCTCGTCACCATCCTCAACCACCAACTCACGCATACCCAACGCCCCTCCTTCATCGGTCCCGTCGAAATCACCAGCCTCGATTTCGGTACGAACCCACCCGACGCCGAGCTCGTCGACCTACGCGACATCCACCGCGACTTTCTCGAAGACGACGCCTCGGACGTCGAGTCTGCGTCGGAGCAGGACAACGTCAAGGTGACAGAGCGTGCGATGACCACGAGCGTGGATGAGGAGGACGAAGACGGGTTCGAGTGGGTATCACGCAAGGCAGCACGACGCGGGCTCGCCGAGGACACGCTCGCGTACCACCATCTCCCGCCACACGTCCGGTACGGCCGCGGTCCGGCTGTAGTAGACGTTTTTGCGTCGACGCCGGCGCTGTACCCGGGGTCGCCCCGGGATATGTGGAGCGGGGGCGCGATGATGCATGGTAACGTGCACGCGAATATGAGTATGAGCATGCCGAGCTTGGGCGAGTTGGGTAGGCCTGTGGGGACGAGGCCGGGGAGGCCGTCTGCGCTGTTTCATGCTGGCCCCCAAAAGGGTCCGGGTTCAATTCATGGATCGACGTCGTCTGTGGCGGCGTGTCATCCGACGAGGAGGCAGGCGTCGCGCTCGCCTTCACCAGATGCGTCGCCGTCGACAGCACCAGCAGCCCCACCGCCGGTCCCACCGTTAGATCAGCAGCAGGCACGACCAGATCTCCAGTTACACCTCTACTTGAATTGGCATTCGAATCTTCGCTTGACGCTCACGACCTCGTTGCTCATCAATTACCCGTCTCCGTCGTTCATGTCCCTGCCGATCAAGCTCTCTGTGACGGGTCTCGTGTTTAATGGGGAGGTGGTGGTCGCGTATGAAGGCAGCCGTGGACGCGTTCATATCTGCATACTGGACGATTTGGATCCTTATGGACCTGCGTGCCGACGGGAACGGAGTCAGTCGAGTACGCCGCCCGAGATGGAGGATGATACAGGAGGGAAACGAGAAGGAAAGCCTTTGCCAGTCGGCCAACGTTTGTTGCCGTCCATTCTGATCGAAAGTGAAATTGGTCAGGCGGATAAACATGTGTTGAAGAACGTCATGCGGGTCGAGCGATTCATTCAGGATGTCATCCGGAAAACTGTCGAGGAAGAGCTGGTGTTTCCAAACTTTCATACCCTCATCATGGGTGACCAGTGACCGACCTCGTTGAATAGGGCGAGAAGTAGAATCGAAAAGGTATAAATACATCAGAGGTGTGCAGTGCATGCGTGTCATACAAGTGATTTGCTCATGTATGGCCCATCAAGCTCGTATCCAAGTTTGCGATAGTAATCTCGCGTGCCAACCCCTGAAGAGAGCGTCAACGGGGTCATGCGTTGAATGGGAGAGGGCCTACCCGAGATAACAGCCAGTTTTACACTCCCGTGTTCTTCCCTTGCTATCCGTTCTGCTTCCTCCATCAGCAATGTACCAAACCCCTGATGTTGGAACTTGGTCGGATCACGTCCATGGACCGGTACTGCTGTCCCATAGACGTGCAGTTCTCTCACTATACTCGACCCACCCTCCGCGCCCTTCTTGCGAACTAGCTCGGGTCTGAACGTACCTTCGTCTGAACATTTACGAAGACGCAGCAGCCCGACGAGAATGTCTCGCTCAGGATCTTCGTAAGACAGGAACGTCTCCCATCCACCGTTTGCCGTGTAATCCCGACGAAGAAGCTCCACCGATTCCGGTCGAACTTTGTGATGAATTTCGTGGATCTACGAGAAGCTGAACCCAGAGCACACTGGGTGATCGTGTGAAAGGACTTACCCCGACTTCACGGAAACGTACGTCTCGACATTCTGCGCCAAAGTCCTTCATGCGATTGAGAGCGAGCTCCCGCAAGTTCCCCGAGTTTTCACAACCGCTCGTGACAAGAGGGAGTGGTATATCTCTGTCGACGGATTTGCAATAATACTCTCCAAGAATGACGCGAATTACCTCTGGACACGGTACACTCTCGTCCATGGGGGTACTAGGGCAAGAATACGAGCGACGACGTCAACCAGAACGTTTGGTGTGTAGTTCTTGTATCGTCCAGTGCGCCAAAGCTCATAAAGACCGGTTCCGCGAATCACCAGTGTCGGATATATTTTGAGACCATCGCTTCGAAAAGCAGGGTTCTCAAAGTACTCCTTGAACTGCTCGAGATCTCTCTCGAGTCCAACGTTTGGGAGATCGGGCATCATGTGTGCGACGACCTTGAAGCCAGCATCTTTTGCCAGATGAAAGGACTCGGATACTGCACGAACCGTATGTCCGCGATTGGTATCCCTTGCGACATCCTCGTAGACAGACTGTACTCCAATCTCTAGACGAGTGCAACCGTAACGAAGCATCTGACTGTGGCCGCAAAAGCTCAGATGTCGACTTTGGTAAAGGTTAGTAATTGGACTTGCCTGAGATGAGGACGGAGGCAGTAGTCCGGCCGAGTTTCGATAGTGATACCAATGGCCTTTGACTTGCTCTGCTCCGAGTAACGGACTGCTTCGTCGATGTCTAGACCAGTAAAACCTGAGAGGGCATTATGCAGCTGTGCGATAAACTTTGTGCGATAATCCTCTGGCATGCTCATGAACGTGCCGCCCATGATGATGAATTCGACCTGTGTAGCATGATACACATGAACGTCCATACTCCAGTTAGATGACTACACGGACCTTGTCAACACTGTGACCGAGGGCTTTCAATTGTTCAACGCGTCCACGCGTCTGCTCGTATGGATCGTAACGGGCTCGGATGGCACGCATGCTCGTAGGTTCGTAACCCGTGTAGCTCTGCGTGCTATAGTCGAAATCTGAGTCAGGTCCGCCTGGGCAATATCTACGTAGGATATCAGAGATCAAGAACAGTCTCGATATCGAATGCACTCACACGCAGATATTCCCTGTCATCGCGATGTGCGGACATCGATGAGGTTTGCACATGACTGCAACCACCGCAATCTAAACAACAACTCAGTGCCTTCGTCGGACAGAACGGCGTCGTAAAACAAGGCGCACCCCACTCGCCGTCCGGATTGGTCTCGCACGGAGCTTTGGGAGGAGCGCTTTCTTATAGTCGTCCGGAATCGCACTGATGATGTCGACCAGTCTGGGCACGCCTCCAAACCCAAACTTTTTAGACATCTTTGCGCGGAGTTCGTTGAGAGACACGGTCTCATTAGCGTCGTGTGACTTGATCAACTCTGCAGCGATCGCGGAGGTGACTCGAAGGAGGACTTCGGCCTGTGATGGGCCTCCGGTGGGGGTTAATCAGAGATGTGCGGGTGAGGGAGGAGATTTACCGTCAGTTTTGGTTCCGACCACCATGTCAGGCTGATCTGTGATGGGTGTAAAGTCAAGGATAATCTAAACTCTTTATGGGCATCAGTTTATTCAGCAACGAGGTTTCTTCCAGCCCTTTGGACTGAATCGCTACCTCCGACCTCGAGCGCAAGATGCACCGATACTTGATCATTGTCGAGGTGCAACATCTTCCAGCAAGTTCACGATGATACCCAGGGAAAGGCTACATTAGCCAGACTTGCACACACTTGTCGAACATTTAGCAATGTTGCTCTTGATATCTTGTGGGAGGAACTGGCTTCAATCACTAGTACGGTAGTACTTCATTCGATGTCTTCCTCGCGACAGGGAAAATCGGCTACCCTGACGAAACGGTGGTATGTTCTGGTCCAACGTTGTTCACTGATCTGGAATCCAGACATTCGAATTTATGTAAACGGGCGATGTCACGTAACGACTGAGATTTTTTCTTCAGATACTCCTCTCGGATACGGTCCCTTGAACACGACAGGGTTTCCTTACTTTTGGACGATAATGTCGCCATTGCGCTGTCCCAACCCCCAAGCTGCGGTCCGCTTGTCTCAAGTCTCAAATCCCTCTTCTGGAAGGAGTTTGGAAACAGAGTATCTGCTGCTAATATTGATGCACCTAGCCTCCAGATGTCCGTCGTTGGAACTTTTCTACATTCGAGGTAACGGAATCCAGATGCCGAGGGTCAGAAGACCCTGTCTGAGACACTCTTTCCACGACTGCGTTCATTGGAATCACTCAAATGTCCTACTCGACGAAGCTGCAACCATCAACCATTCCCATCTTTCCTCTTTGGTCAACATCTATCCAAGACCATATCTGACACCGCCTACATTTGCATCTCTCGAATTCTTGATACTGCAACTTGGTGACAACGTAACTCTCGATTTTGGAACCCATGCATTTCAAGCCGCAAAATGTATCATTCGCAACGGAGAGGTCACCTACCCCGGACATGTTCTGTTCATTTTCCGTCGCACTGGCCAACGCTTGTCATTCAGAATCACTTTTGATATCTCGTTGACCATAGACCCCGAGGATTGGCTACACAGCATTCACCGTCATCAAATTTGACTGTCTACATTCGAACCGCTTCTCGTACTCCCTACTAGTAGCGTGGAGTCATTCACGCTTGACGCAATGTGCAACATCTCTTTGGACGACGATGCAATCGATGTACTGACAAAACAGTGGCCAAACTAACCAGGCTTTCCTTTAATCCGTCATTCGGCTGGTGACACACTCGGGACTAGTTACACTCCTCTCCTGCTGCGCAGCACTCACCGACTTTGCTCTTGCAGTCGACTTTAGAGGGATTGACAAGCCACCTTCCTTGATTCCACCATCGCGTTAGGCAACGACTATGTCGCATTCGAGATCAACTCTACGATTGCAGCCTTTTTAAGCGATATCTGCCCCGGTTTGGGCGAGGTTACATCATCCTGGAATGAGGACTACGTGGCCGAGTTTCGCACCTACTCGAAGAGATGGTAAAAGTGAATAAAGGGTTGCCTGTGTTCTTGGCAGGAGGAGACAATGTATGGATTCGAGTGGAGGAAGTGAAGGAGAGTGGGACTGACAGTGATTTTATGCAACTTTAGCACGATTCAAATCATCAGCATACCTTGTTGCTATTCCCATATGAATAAAACATTTTCCAGAACTTGCACCCAGCTCATGACGCTTATCAACGTCAAGTTATTTAGGCTTTGTCATACATTGCATGGTATGTATGTGCCCTCGTTGACATGCTCAGACCCAAATTTCTTGTTCGACGCTGTTCCGCGCGCTGGAGACGGGTCGACATCAAAAACTATCATGCAGGCTCAACAACCCCATCCAAAGGCGACAAAGGTACGTCAAGCTAACTCGAAACCACGTCCAAGACACATTCAAACGTGTTCAAACGTCGATACAGTCGTCGTAGCCATGTCCGGAGGCGTCGACTCCTCCGTGACCGTGAAACTCCTTGCTGACGCATCCAACGTCAGTCCACCCATCTCACATCGCGTTTCCGTTTCATCATGTCGCTCAGGGATACGACCTCTCTGGAGTCTTCATGCGGAACTGGGACACGCGCGACGAATCGGGGTCAGAAGACGGATGCGAGTGGAAGAAGGACTGGGAAGACGTGCAGAGAGTCTGTCGAATGCTCGACATACCCGTCAAGATGGTACGCTCCGTGTTCTTCACGTCAACGACAGTCGCCTGACTGGAGCAGATCGATCTTAGTCGGGAATATTGGCTGCGCGTGTTCGAGCCATCTCTGAGAGACTGGGCTTTGGGGCTTTCACCAAATCCCGACGTGTGGTGTAACAAGTGAAACGAGTTTTGTTCTACGTAGCTTCCTTCTTACAATTCAGGCAGGGAAGTCAAGTTTGGCGCCCTTTTGGACAGTCTTTCAAAGGAATCTACCCTTTCAAATTCGTGGCTCGCTACCGGTACCCGCCCTCTCCGAACCATGCTAACCGCCATTCCTGACTGTTCCACGACAGGACACTATGCTCACAAGGCTTGGGATACACGCGATCACCACTCTAAGCCGCGTCCTATGCTCTGCAAACCTGTCGACTCTACCAAGGATCAAACGTACTACCTATCCTCTATCTCCGAAAATGGCCTCTCGCGTGCCCTGTTCCCCCTCTCTCAATTGACCAAGGCCCAGGTGCGGAATCTTGCTACCGAGTGGAAGCTACCGACAGCAACCAGGGATGAAAGCATGGGTCTCTGCTTTGTGGGAGAACGAAGGCGATTTAGCGAATTTTTATGTACGTTGTCCCCGTCTTGCGCACGACCGCGTTCAGATCCCTTCAGCACAATACATCGTACCCAAACCGGGGCCTATCGTGGACATGACGACCGGAAATCAAGTCGGCGTTCATCAGGGACTATGGAGTTATACGATCGGTCAAGGGGCCAAGCTCAGTGGCATGTCGGAAAGAATGTTTGTCGCCAGAAAGGACCCAGAGACGAACACCATCTTTATTGTGCCTGGGGCGTGCGTCGCGTCGTTCGGTTGCCGTTTGCTACGCTGACTGCTTACAGGGACCATCCGGCGTTGTATGTCGAGAGCATGCGCGTTCGCGACTTTCGCTGGATATGGGCGGACGATGAGCCTAGGGAGGTATCACACCCTCGCGGCCTGGAAGCAAGCGTCAGGTATCGGCATCGCATGACCGACGTGCCATGTACCGTTCATCGGTGGGTGGTACACCCGTCTTTGTTGAATCAGCTGGTGATCCCTTGCAGAGATACCCGAGGACTGCACGTCGTCTTTCGTACGCCACAAAAAGGCATCGCGCCCGGTCAGATTGCAACCATCTATTCCGGAAATTGGTGTTTGGGGTGTGGTGTCATTGACGAAGGCGTTCGGACTTGATCTTTGTATATTTACCATGTCATAGATATCATAGCTTGCCTAATCCAGATGATCCAAAGTGTTCGGGCCCGATCTCCTCGATACCATCATGAGAGCAGTGGTACAGCGCGTCGCGTCTGCATCCGTCACCGGTAAGCGGTCCAGATCGACTTGGGCGCCGACCACCTCACATTCCACAGTCGATGGCAAAGTGATCTCGAGCATATCAAAAGGACTCATGGTCCTCGTCGGCATTGGAACCGGTACGCACGCAATCTCCATCCGGTGCTCATCTGAACATCCCTCATCGCGCAAGGCTAGACGATACCCCCGCAGACGTCGCCATTCTCTCCCAAAAAATGTAAATGTGATTTAATTCCACGACTAACCAAGGACGATCTGAGCCCAAGCTGACGACGTCTCAAATGCCACCGTACACGACAGACTCTCCCTGCGCGCTTTCTCAGACGCAAACGGTGCGATGTGGAAGACAAGCGTCAAGGACAACGCGGGCGAGGTCCTCTGCGTGTCCCAATTCACGCTCATGGCCAACACGACCAAGGGGAACAAGCCGGATTTTCATAGGGCAATGGTACATTCCTCTGTCCGAGGCGTTACCTCGTCTCTCGCACAGGCTCATTGAACGTGTTTGGACAGTCCGCGGAGTCGTCGCGTCAATTGTATGGTGTATTTCTAGACAAGATGAAAGAGCTATACGTCCCAGATCGCATCAAAGGTATTTTGGCTATGGCGATTTCGCGCGCGATGTGGTGACTCAAGACGTGTAGATGGTCAGTTTGGTGCCATGATGGACGTGAGCTTGACAAACGAGGTATGCGTCGTCGCGTCCAAAGTATTCGAGCTGACTATGCATATAGGGGCCCGTCACTTTCAACCTCGATACAAGAAAATTCGAGTACATCACGACTCCCAGTGGTGGCGGCGACAAAGGAGAGAAAAGAAAGGTCAAGGGTCATCCACCTAGATCGGAAGAACCAACGCAGTCGACCTCAGCTTCCGGCGGAGAGTCGTGAGAGACTACCCTGGATACTTTGCCGCGGCGAATCTTTCGGAGTCTGGTGTGTGAGATGAATGAGATTGTATTGCTTTTTATGCAGTACCCTGACCATGCGCCGTACGCACTGGACTTCGGATCGCAGATTGAGAAATACTGATACTCGGGGGCAAGAGGGTTATTGGTGAGTTGGGAGTGGAAGAAGAACACCAAATCACAGCATTCCTCCAACGAGGCCAACGATCGCCTTGGTTCTCCAACGAACCTCTCTATCTGCGCCTCTCCACGGCCCGGCCCACCGTCGCAGATTAAGAACCTCTTCGTGGAGTGTTCGCCGCAATGCCTGTGAGGACGTGACCATTACGAAAGAAAGTTCGGTGTCAAGGTTTGCGGACCGTGAGTTCAGGTTGGTTGAACCAAACATGGTCAACATTGGGAGACTGTCTCTGGAAGGCGATAGCCAAATGCCTGCCGAGTATTAATATACTGGTGGGAAGCCAAAGAGTAACTAAACTACCTTTGGCGTGGTATGTCCAACCTGGTCGTTCCCATTCTAAAAGAGTGACAGCATCGTCGTGTTGATCGGAGAGACGACCAGCAGCGCGAACTGCACGCATGAACTTCTGCTCCAGTAATGTGTACCCTTCGGGAATGAGGCCGGACAGTCCGCGGGATCCGTAGAAACCATTTGCCTGGTATAAATTAGCGAGAGAAGAGGAATGAAAGGAAACATGCTACTACCTTTGGGCTAGCGGCAATGACCTCGCAAGCGGCAGGGGATTTGAGAATCATATCCTGGTAGGGCTTGTATAGGCCGAAATAGCCACTAGTCCAAGTCATGACAGGGGGAGGTTTGCCGGTGGAATGGTGAGATTGCAAATGGTCAAAGAGAATGGACAACGTGCGCTCTTCCTCACGGATATTGAACTGGCCGCCTTGTATGACGGGGAATAGGATGGTGTCGTCAGTGGGAAGGGAGGAGGTGAGTCGGGTAGCCTGGAATTGGGACAATGCGTTGTAAACCTTGGAATGGATCTTCCACGGTTGAGTAGAAGGGTCGGGCCATTGTATTATAGGAGTGTCTGTTTCGGGAGAGGAAGCGATGTTATAGGAAAAGGAGGAAATTAGCTGGAGAAAGGAGAAGCAATAGTCTGCAAGAGTTGGCTGCGCAGTGAAATGGAGGTAGCGATCTTGCCGGTTGGTAAAGTATGATTTATTGAGGTTGGCGCTGTGACTGGTGAGTTCGAGCGAGAGCAAGGAAGGACGAGACGTACCCGCTGATGATGACTTGATCGTCGGCGCCGTAAATTTTCGCGTGCCAGGTTCCCCAGCCCTCGTTGAAGCGTGGGGGAACGATGGAGGTCATGGGCGCGCCAAGTTTTGGGCTGCGAAAGAGCGAGACGTGAACCCTGGGGCCATGTGCGCGCAAAAGGGGGAGGAGGGCGAGAACGGGGGAATCTGGGCCTGGTCTTGTGGAGCGATTATAATCGAGGGTGAGGTAGAGGTGAAGACGGTCGTTTTTGCGCAGTGCGGTGTCGAGGGCGGCTAGCTAGAGCGAGTGAGCTTTTGGGATACGCGTCAGAGGGGGTACGAACCAGGTTGTGTTCGGAGGGGCCGATGTAGAGGGAGGAGAGAAAGATGCGACGGTTTGCACGACGTATGATGTCCTACTATGTGTGTGAGTAAATGAAAGAGAGAACGAGAGTCTAATACACACGATGAGATTGTCGTGAAATGAAACGGGGGTGTTGAGCACGCGGACGTGTGTCGCTGCGAGGCCGATGGCAGGCAAAGAAGACGAAAGCGAACGTAGAAGAGACATGGATGAGTACTTATTAGTAAGCTAATATAAATTAGTTAGAGTCTTCAAGTTGCTCGTCATTATTGAATGAATCGACATGCTCAACGACAACAACAATAATACTTTCTTTCGTCGGGATAATTCGTTCTCTCCCCTACCAGGTCCATGGGGTTTTCTCACATCGGGCTATATCGTCGGTCTCGTCGTGATGGTAGTATTCCCCTCCCTTATCATCACCCCGCATCCCTGCTCACACACACACACGCACACCAGGCCGTCCTTATGCATCGCATACAGAACATCGTCGTCCCACCCCGTCATAGAATTCCTCGCTTCCCCCCAAGGCACACTTTCTTTCTCCAGCCCATATCTCGTGCTATATTCCCCCTCAATTTCTCTTCTTCTCTCGTTCGCCTCGTTTTCCGTCTCCCTTCCCTCTACTTCTTGTCAAAGTCTCTCCTCTTCTGGCTCACCACCCTCGCACAGACAGCACACAAATTGCCTTCCCCCCATTCACCCTGGTTCCGCTCCCTCGCTTCCTGGGTCGCTCACCAAGAGACCGCAGCCCTCTGCTGGTTTACGTTTTGTTCCATCTGCGGGGCACTCTGTGTCGAAGCGCTTACCCGCGGTTTGGAGGGCACAAACAGCAACGCTTCTCCATTTAATCTCGTATGTCGTTCCGCCTCGTGTCCCTCCTAGATATCCTCGCTTAATCTTCGATCATGCACCCCTCAGTTCGGTTACGCCTTTCTATTGCATATTTACTCATCTCCAATGACACACGACTCCAAATCGGATGGTCTTCCGTCTCGTCCAGACAAACACGTTGTTTTCACTATCATTCTCCCTCTCTTACAAGTCCGTCCTCATTTCCTTCATCCTCCCTATATACTCAATCACTTGATCTAGCTCTCGATCGTACACTGCATCGGAATAAAGCAAGCATGGTCCAATCATCGTCTCATCCCTTCCGCATTGATATCACTCATCGCACTCGTTCATTTCCATTGGGTTCTATGGTTCTCCGAATCCACCTATCCTCTTCTCAATTACATGCCTTGCCTCTTCGAATCAATCCTCCTCGCCGTCACCTTGCTAGCCATCTTTCTCAACACCCTCACTCAGATCCTTGCAGAAGGGTCTCTCTCCCGTCCGCTATTCGCCCATCACGCCGCTATATTACCCAGGCTAGACGAGGACTTTTCTATCGCTCTCCTCCGCATGGGTACAGCCAGTCTAGAAACGTCGAGCGTCGCTGGCCTCGGAAACGAGGTCGGCAGCGTCGCTCTCATGCAATCCACTCTCGACCAGACAGATGTCGGGACCGTAGAACTCACTCGT
Organism: Harrya chromipes; assembly: GCA_038091155.1. Classification (NCBI taxonomy): domain Eukaryota; kingdom Fungi; phylum Basidiomycota; class Agaricomycetes; order Boletales; family Boletaceae; genus Harrya; species Harrya chromipes. The sequence goes on from JBBPNX010000044.1 coordinate 46,804, forward strand.
TTCGGCGTCTCTTCCATCTCTCACACACTTCAAGGTTGCAGTAAGACCCGCCGAACAGGGAGAGGATTCGCAAACGAAATAAAGAATGTCAAAGCCGCCGCCAACGACGGCGACCTGTGGCTGGACTTGGGTTGGTACCGCGAATTTGTCAAGCTTGCTGTAGGGGTTGCCCGCTTTCTTAAACGACTCTACATGTTCTCCCGTGATTTCTTGAAGAGTCCGCGCATGCGCATACACTCCCTGTCCTCCCCGAACACGGAAGACGCCACTTCACCAAACGATTATTCACAAGGAGAGCAAATAGATGGCCAAGACGTGTATGGTAGGTTTATTCGCGGAGAGCAACTCAGCGATGATGAATACGACGAATACGAACCGACGTCTCGCTCACGTTCAACCTCTCTCGGATCTCTCTCTTCCCTCTCTGACAGTGCAGAGAATGATGATCAAGTCGAAGCCGTCGGTTTGTATGCCGACCTAACCTCCGCGGTCACCACATCGACTTCAGCATCGCATTTATTGGCCCACCTGGTTGATCATTCGCCGTCTCCGCTGACGCGGCGACGATTCAGCCAGTTGGTCTCTGGCCCCTCGACCGAATCAATGCGTCGAGACTCCGGGGACGGGTGGAGTGAAGTGATGCGCGCACGAAGACCAATCGTTGTCTCGCAATCCAAAGAACCACTCGAGGAACCAAGAAGGAATTGCGTGATATGCACGGTGGAACCTCGTCAGATTATTTGCTGGCCGTGTCGGTGAGCACGTCTCGGGCCTGTGTCTTTGTAGCTAGATTGACACTTGTAGATGTCTTGCACTGTGCGATGACTGTCGAGAAAACTTGGCGTCTCGCTCGTCTGTCTCAAAGCACACATGTCCATGCTGTCGAACAAAGTGAGCGACCAGTTCGTTTTGGTTAGATCGCCTGTCTGATACGACCACGCCAGCGTGGAAGGATACTCCAAGATATATATTCCCTAGTCTTTCTTTAGCACGCCATTTGTGTGAAATTCATGCTGTGAACCTGTATTTCGTTAGGAAACAATACCCCACTTCGATGTCGTGTTTCATTCGACTGTACTTCCATCCCTACTTAGTTATACATGATTTTTTTTGTACGACTATGAATAAACGTCCCAGGCAAAAATAGGACCCGAATAGACGAGAATAGACGACATGTCCATGTATACGAATCGAGCCAGATCGACTAGTACTTGAATATGAATGTTTACGTGCGCCAGACCTCAAGAAAAAAAGACCCCATCAGTACTAGTGTCATCACGCTCGATGCATCCGGCCGGGATGGCCCGTCGTCGGTGCATCGCCGCATCAAGGTACTCACCGGCCAGCGCATCACCGCCACTGATCAAATTTAAAGACCAACTCGTCCTCGCGCCCGAAAAAGTCCGCCCTTGTTCCTATCTTGGCTAGTGCTCGAGCGATCACCTAAACACACAAGGGTCAGTTTGGTTAGACGCAGGTACCGGCCTCGGAATCGTGCGTCGGCGATTAGATCGCGGTTATGAATCCGGTGAACCAAGGCAACGTGCGGCGGGAAGACGGCCTACGATGAACCCCGTGATGAATCGATGACCTTCGGGACGGGGATCCGCATGAGCCGGTAGTGATCGATTGAACGTTGGGGAAGCGGGGTGGACCTTGGACCGAGGGCACCAAGGGGGAAAGGCCGCAAAAAAGCTTGGAAGGTCGGAACGGCCGCCCATGTAGTACGAAAGGTGTTTACGCCAAGTGCCTTGCTGTGCCGGTGAATAAAGGAGAACGAGTTCCTGTCGATCGTGCCTACGCGATCGGGGGAAAAGAAAGGTAATAAATCAAGAAAAAAAAAAGGTAGATAGATCATTTATACGTATAATCAGAATATGAATGATGGGACCCGGCGGAGACGAGGAACGTGATATGAACGATTCAGAGTACGTGACCCTACGCGCACGCGTCCGCACGACTGGTGGAAAAAAAAAGTGGGAGCGGCCAAGCCATGACCAAGAAAACGTTGACGCGGCCGACGGATATACTGCGGCGAGCGCGGGCGTGACGAACCGGGGTGCCATATGGACCTGCGTGGCCACGGCGCAGCGTCTACCCCACACATACTATGAACGTTCTTCCCAGCCGGACGTATACGTGCGTTTTTCTCTTCGGGTGACTGCGCGCACATGTGATGGGTGGCAGCTAAATGGGCCGTCCCGCGACGTCGGGAGGCGATAACGGTAAACATCTAACCGATTCGGGTTGATAAGATGGAAACGTTCCATGACGGAAATGTCCAAAACCCGACCTATCCTTTGAGATCAGAAGGCAGCCATTCTATTCGTAATACTAGTTGGTGGGTCCTTTGTGAAGAGTCAAATTCACATCAGAAAGAAAGAAAGAAAGAAAGAAAGAACAAAGAAACGCCCATACAGCTATACAGCAATTGATTGGTGTGCCCTCGCGCGAAAGGGATGCTCGACGTTCAAATCAGAGCACAAAAAGGAAAACCGACATAAGCTGTGTCTTGCCAACACCGGACAACGTGATCGTATCAATCTGGTCGACTGACTCGCGCTACCACCCATTGCAGGATCCGACTGGGTCGAAGGAAGCCCGTCGTGATTCGACAACTATGCCCACCTGGGAGTGTCACGCAGTCATTTAAAAAAAGATTACGACAGAGAACGGCTCGACCGGCGATTGCGATGATCATGGGGACGCAGCCAATCGATCACGTTTTGACGTACGGAGCGTCTGCTACTAGCCCAGTGACTATAGTGACTGCGCCTACGCACGCGGTGTCGCAGCAACCCCGTTGATGGTGAGATGTCGCTTCGTGATCATCGTTATTGTCAACGTCGGAATGGGGATCATGGCCCGTCGGACGAGGCGACTAAGACGCAATTCACGCAGTGGGATGTAATCCAAGCTTGGCAACGCGATACGCGTTTAGGCTGACAATGGCTGTGAAGCGACGGTGTTTATGAATGGGCGTGCCGGTTGTGGCAGCGTGGGCTGAGGAAACCCACAGACCGTCCGATGCAACCGCACGTCCGACTCTGTTCCAATTGGCTGCAACGAGGCAGGTCCGACCTCGCCGGTGAATTGATGATTGATGCCGGTTTGCGGTGTCGTTCCAGACAAAGCAAAAATTACACGATCCGGTATACTTGAATAACCGGTCACACACAAGCGATGGCGATGGGAAGTGGTACTAATATTTCATTCAAACAGAGACAGAGAGACATGCGTTAAGTTCGATAGATGTGGTATATGTCAAAAAATATAGAGACACCACGACTTGATCACTTTGTAAAAAGGAGACTAGGCGACTACCTGTGTCATTGGGTAATAGGGACGATGTGAGGAACGATGGTGTGGCTTGTGCAAGGGCGCAGAAGGTTGTGAATAGGAATGTGAATGTGAGGCCGGAAGAGGAAAAGCCCGGATTAAATCCATCGTGGACTGCAAGGGCTGAGATTGTTTTGCCGGTACTTGTACCACCTGGGTGGTACTCTCGTCCACATTCTCATGGAACGCCTTGGGATGGGTACCATAAGAGGGATCGATAAGCGTTTCTGGCGTGAGTGGTGCGGGGGAGCTGCCAGAAGAGGATGATTTGGGACTGGAAGGATCCAAGTCAGGGCAAGCAGCGTGGTTTGCGAGGCGATAGTGGGTGCGGGCATGTGGATCCACATGACGACGATGGATGTGAGACGATAGCGCGACCGCAGAAAGAGCATCATGGTGACTGAGAATGTCGTCTTCGGTAACAGACAACTCAAAATCAAGAACGTCGAGAAACTCGCGTTCGATACGGCCAACATCACGCTTGCCAAAGACACCAGTGCAGAGCGCCCAGTGGATGTTTTTGAGAGTGGAATCGTTCAGGTACTAGGGACGAGGCGGAATGAGACATTGAATGACATGAGAAATGTCGAGAATATGTACCTTGCTCGCCACCATTACGGCGCCAAGAAATACGCGCTCGCACGCCCATTCCTCGAGTGCGATTTGCAGATGAGGTTTGACTCTGTTCATGTAGACGAGGGAGACAAGGATGGTAGGGACGGTGACTTCGGCGCGGGTGAGGACGTCAGTCACAAAGGTGACGAATGAGGCATGTTCAGGACGGCGCGATTGAGTGCGGCCCCGACGAGAGGAGGAAGGTCGACCTATCGCATAGTCGACAGTATCTATGACTGAGTCGACGACATATTCTAAAAGGGGGATGAGTGGGGGAGAGCAAAGTGGCACAAAGGACATACCGAGGACTGGTCTGGAAAGCTTGATATCGAGGAGCTCGAGGAGAGCTGGGGAGTGGAGAGCAGGGTCTACGAGACTGGCGTGGTGAACTGGAGAGCGAGGCATTGTGGTGGAGGGGAGGAAGTGTGGGGGACATGGCTGGCTTGAGAGGAGGAATTATAAAGGGGACACGGGAGAGGGCAAGGGCCGAATCGGAAGATGACGAAAGAGGCAAGTGGTGAACAAGGGAGAAGGATTAGCAATAAACCGTTAAAGTAATGCTATTAATCCGAGTCAAGAACCGAGTTAGCTATCCATTTTTAGTATACTCGGCACACTCCACCCCGTCGGCAGCCACGCCAACGTTATTACCGTGCCGTGCCGTGTCGCTTCCCTACAGCCTCAGCCATCTTTTTTGACTCACGTACATACGTTACCGTAGTTTGGAGACCACAGAATGACTCCCCCTGACTAAGCCTCGGCATCCCACCGGTGTTTGCTGACTGTCAATTAACCCGCCGTGGATGACAAACGAGCCCGACTAGATCAGACAAATCGCAAATCTATCCAAATCTTGTAACTGTCATCAATACTCATTACTACCCCAACAGTGGCTTCCTTGATTGAGGGTATATCATCATTTTGTCATATCAAATCATTTCGTTTATGCTCCTCCTCCTGCTCCAATCGTCCCTGACACGTTGCCATTCGTTCTGCTCGTCCGGTTTTTGCTCCCTTTTGGCCGGCCCCTTGGTCGCTTCATCGTCCCCGGGGGCGCTTCTTGACTCACGTCACTTGCACTCCGCTTCTCACCGTTCACCCGGCGATCGCGCAGGTACCTATACAGATATGTAGCCGAGACGGTACCGTGAGCATACGTTCCATTTCGAAGAAAGGAAATTCGAGTTAAGAATAGTTCCCTTGCAAGGCGCCCTGCTCGGCCAACAAGTCACCCCGTATGTGACACGTCCAATCTGATATCGCATCCCATCATAGACCGGTCTCTGCGCCGCAGGCGCCACCACCGTGGAAATCGTTTACTCACTGCGCTGTTTTCTCATCCAAAGTAGCTTGCAATGGTGGTAACGGAATCTGACCGAGCTCTTGACGCAGCCGGTCCACTTCCGTCTTAGCTGCCGCATATTCTCCGTCTTGTAGTGCAGCAATCTGCTGGCGAAGCTCCGCACATCTTCGATCCGGCTTTAGCACCCGATAATAACCGGCAAGGGAATATAATCATACTCTCTCGAAATGGATGCCTCGAGCAAGTCAGCCTAGATAACATCCATGTAAGACCAGGTTCGTCACATGTCATCTGAACATCCACCTTGTCTCGGTCCGAATTTACCTAATGGTTGTCAGAGTAATCAATAAGGTCACTTGACACAACCAAAGGAATTCGAACCTCTGAGAGAGCATTGAGTAATCGCGCTCGTTCGCTGTCAAGTCTGCACAAATGAAGAATGGATCAGAACATCATGTCAATTGTATGCTGAAAGGGGGCGACGGGGCGTATCATGATTCAAGGATTCATGTAATATCTCGCGCGATGTGCGCGATGTGATCAAACATGCCCAACATACTTGTTTTTCTGTTCTCTGAGATCTTGAATAGCCTTGTCCTTTTGTTCCAAACTGGCATGTGCGGACACGATATGCGCCGTATGGAGTTGCAGGGTCAGAGAATGCTTCCTACGAGGCAAAATTGCAACCGAACAGGTCAGACTGGTCATGATGAGACGACTTGACCCCTTGTGGGCGAGATATGTCCGTGAACGTACTTGAGCTCGGCGGTTTTCGCGAGTTGGACCAGTTCGTGGGCCCAGTCGCCAGTCGCGACGAGCGGGGGTGGTTTTTGATGCGAGGGCGGTGCGGTTGTCGTGGCCTGAGGAGCGACTGTGCTAGGACCAGGTCCCGCAGAGAGGGACCCCATCACGGAGTTATGGTCATAGTCAGGGGGTGCAGACGCAGAAAACTGCTGATACATTGATGCAGTCAAGATGATTGGAAAATAGGCAGACAGTGAATAAACTTCCAGGGGTCTCCGCGCCAATCAACCGGTCGTTGGCTGTGACTGCAGCAGGACTCCGGACACTGCCAGACGTGTTTGTACGTGTTAGGATCCAAGGGTGTCCGGTATCCACGTTTGGGCATCTGATATCCAAAGACTCAAGATAACACACCTCCTCGCACTAACACCATCCAGGAAAAATGAGCGTGCTACGACCGTTCATGGCGACTGACCTGTTCAAATTCAACAACATGTACGTTCTTCTTCAGATCGCACCTCCGAACGCGTTAAACCCACACTTACAGCAACTTGGATGTCTGGACCGAGACCGTATGTTGACATCTTGCGGCGTCACATCTCCAACCGCTGACACGTCACCACGATAGTACGGCGTCAGCTTCTACTTGTCATATCTCTCGCGATGGCCCGATTTGTGTTGCGTCGAAGAGGCACACAGCGGACGTATGATGGGCTACAGTACGCGCTTCATCGACATCCCCAAATGAACCTCATCGGTCACACCACCACCTACTATACAGTTCTGGGAAAGGCCGAGGGCACGTCGAACGAATGGCATGGTCACATCACCGCTCTCACTGTCGCCCCCGAGTACCGTCGGCTCTCCCTCGCACGCAGCTTGGTCAATCGACTAGAGCTCGTGTCGGACGAACATTACAAGGGATTCTTCGTGGATCTTTATGTCCGCTGTAACAACGTACTCGCGATCAACATGTACGAGGGATTCGGGTACAGCGTGTATCGCAGAGTGAGAGAGTACTATGGGACGCTGAGTGTCAGTAAAGGTGGAAAGGACGAGGAAGACGCGTTCGGTGAGTCCAGATCCGTGCCTCCACTCTGTACTCTGTAGCAGTGACTTAACCTCCGCAGACATGCGCAAACCGTTGTCGAGAGATTCGTCAAGACGTTCAGTGCGGAGCAACGGCCACGAGGTGATAGTGAACGCGAGCTCCGTATCGTAATCTAGCTTTGGATGTACCCACGATCTTGATTCAGTTGACACTCTTACCACATGCTCCTTCATTTCAACCAGAATGCATTCCGAAACTATATACTCAATGGAGGTGGATCATCCGGACCAAGAGCAGCGAGTTCCTCCTCATAGAATCTCATTAGAACATCCCCGTCGGAGCAAAATTCTTGAAGCTTGGCTCGGATTTCATCAGAAGAGGCCGAGGGTCTATCTCTGCTTTTCATCGCCGTCCCCATGCGAGCACCACCCATGAGCCGATTTGTCAAGAAGAGGAACCCTTGCGATCCACCCAATACCTGCACGAACGCAACTCCAGATCGGTGAACAAATTGCGAGTATTTGAACGGCGCTCGCCGGTAAGAGTAAACCACGTCCACATCCTTGGCGTACATGTTCATCGCCTCGACGTCGATGATGAACCCAAAACGTCTCAAAAGTGCATACTCGAAATAGTGCGTCGATTGCGAGCACTCCGGGATTCGCTTTTCTAGGTCGGGAATGACTGGAGGGGCAACGGCGAGGCGTAAAGGGAAGCACGATTGGAACGCGTTACGATCCCGGACGTCGCTGATTTCAGTCACGTACGCCTCCACGAGCTTGAGTCCATATCTCTCGATCGCCCTGTTCCACTGTCGAAGCGTATCCTCGATGCACCGAGCAGTGGACCCAATCCATTGAAGCTCGAAATGGAAGACTGTGCCCGGGTTCTGGATGATGTCATGGTGCAAGATAACAGACTCCGCCTGGTCACTTTTCTGCCCAACAGGATCCGTGTCAGTACCAAGTAGGAAAGCCCAAAGAATTCAAAGCCCACTTTTCCGGGGTCGACATCGATGATCATGCTCTGTGTAAGGATGATACGTTTCCTCGTCCGCTTCGGGCTAACTCCACTTGGCTTGCTTTGATTAGACGGATAGTAACCTCGTCCGATCATGCTATCCTCGTACTGCGTGTGACGACTGGCTTTGAACCATCCTCGGGAAGGCGTGCTCATTGTTACGTACTCCCCACTAAGCTCATAAAAGTAGTGGCTGAAACGCATCAGTCGCAAACTCAAACCCCGAGGTAGTGCCACTCACCCGTCCAAGAACCCATGACGACCCGCACAATGGGTAAAAAGGCCTTGCTCGAGTAGCTTTGCTCCCCATTCCGTACCTTGTTCTCTCGAAGAAACGTCCCTGAACTCCCGAACAAGCCACGAAACGAAATCGAAGCCTGTGAACGAATCTGAATATTTCTTTCGATGCCATTGATGGAGCTTGATCGGTACACCATCGTCATCGCGCATCGCCTTGGCAATAGTAGCGAGAGACATATCCGCAATTTCCCGTTCACTCTTCATCTTCTTCTTGAGTGGACCAGCGGCATGTATGCCGTCAAGTTGCGACATAAGCGAGTCGTCCAGGATCGAGTAGGCGGGACCCAGCGTCGTGGGCAGGAACCTGACAGGAGGTAGCTGTTGTCCGCGTTCATCTGGTGGTTGCCACCGCGCCTTGGTGAATATCTCCGCGAGTTTGTCAATACCCATCAGCCGGATTTCTTCTTCATTCAGTTTCTCCCCGCTGGGCCCGCTCGTTATCTCGGGTTCCTCCGCAGACGGGATGACAACGAATCTGGTGCGCCAATAACGTAAGGACTCGTTGAACTGGTGTTCATAGCCCGCAACTAGCATGTCCAGCCTGTCGAAGCACGATCAGTCAATCTTCTCTCGATTCATAAGGCTTTCTCACCTATTCCACCCATAGTTCTCTAGCCCATGAGATACGAATTTGGTTTTCAGTTCCGTGTATCCCACACCCAACTTAGGCCAAATCAAGCACTCGTAGTCGAAAGGCTGCGTCGGAGGCATCCTCCGGACATATCGACGAACCTGGATCGCTTCCCCAGTATATGATATGAGGTGTATCTCGTTACTCATGCTGAGATAAACAGGATCCTTGGTCGAGTTCAAGACTTCAGCCGCGCCGGCTGGTTTCGGAGCAGTGTCTTCTTCGCCCATAAACGACTTGGTGCGCTGCAAGGCCGCCTTTTCATCCGACAAGTTTTGGGAACGAAGCACAAATTGGAAGCCTTGGGCGAGTCGAACGGCGACCATGCCTCGCATCACCACCAGTGCCCATGCACGACGGACTTCGTCGACTGTGCCCTGCACGTTCGGCGGCTTGACCAGGAACGAACGCATTTCCGTGGGGTCCACAACAAAGTCATACGAGAAGACGTCGTACGAAGACTCTAATTCTGTGTTACTCGGGAAGTGATCCACCGTGAGCGGGAGACAAGCGGGCGTGACCATTGAATTCCACTTAACCTCGTGTTTGTATATCGGGGAGGGAAAGGTATGTTCCCAGCGGCGAGCTAGGGAAGATTGGGTGTACGATACCGCAAACTGGGGACGGGACGGATTCGTCCGTGAACTTGATTGCGGTGAAGTGGATGATAGCGGTATGTTGATCGATGTGTGAGTGGTGCTACGACGTTTCCCAAAGGTCAGTTCATCACGCGGGGGAGTGCTCAGGGGCGAGTATCGTGACATCGAGCCGCGATGAGGAATCGCAATCGGTGGTTCCTCTTCATACGTGCGGCTAAGTGTCGTCCGGCCTGAGGCAGTCTGGATGATAGCCATGGGCTGGGGTGAACGTGAGATGGTTGCACAGGGCGTCACTGGTCTGTTAGGAGTAATGGGAACGCGAATGGATGGGGTGGGGGTTGTTGGAGTGACGCTCTGCGTCGGGGTGTTAGGCGATGCTTGGAACTCAGCGGTCGAGTTACTTCGGAAGGGATTGTAGAGCCAAGAGGGAGCAAGCTTCGCGAGACGGGAGGTCGTAGAAGGTGGAGTGACGTTGTCGGCTGTCGCGGCACTCGAAACCGTAGTTGAGACGGAGCGACTAGACATCACGGATGACTGAGACGGAGAGGTGCTCAGTCCAGTGACCGAAGGTACTGGACCGTCCTCGTTGCCTTCGGGCGGAAGTTCCAAAATGATTCGACGCGGGCTCTCTTCGATGGGTGTAATATGGGCGGAAGCAACGGAGATACGGTGCGAAGCTATGCCACGCCTTTCAACGACTGTGGACAAGCGATAAGACGAAGGAACCACTGTGCTGTTTGTACTTGATGCGAACGATGTCCGCGTGCTAGGTGCCGGTCTGTATTCTTTCTTGGATGCAAAGACGTCCAAGTCTGCCTGCTCCGCCTCAGCCGCCGACGGAGCCCTGTCTTCATCGTACGAATCTCGTGGCGTGACTAACATGTCTCGAAACTCGGGCAAGAAAGGAACTTCGATAGTCGCGAGAACGTCGTGCTCCAACAGTCCCAGCATCTGTATTTCGTGCATTTTAGCCCTTGCAACGAACCTGACATGATGCAGACGTAAGTTGGGCTTCCAAGTTATTGTTTGAAACTGACCTATCCTTCGGAAAGGGCAGGTCCATTTGCTTATCCCAGAATGTCACGCCAATCCAAAATGGCTCCCACCAAAAGGTCACCTTCTCCCGTCTATTCGGATCGTTGGGTA
>JBBPNX010000045.1:0-57250 GCA_038091155.1 Harrya chromipes
AAGGAGGTGGAAGGTTGTCGCGGGATAGTGGCAATGACACACAGACCTCACTTTCACAGAAGCTTGAAGCGTATGCAGAGCAGGGACTGAAGACTGCGGAGGTTGCTGACGCAGTCGGAGACGAGGCAAGCACCGACGAAAGCGACGAAGAATATACCCCGGATGTACGAGGTTCCGAAAGCCCCCAGCCCATGGAAACAGACGAGGCTGAGCCTGACGACAACATTGTGCAAAGTCTGCAACCAATAGAAGACGATGACGGCGAGGAGGAAGTTGTCGCACCATCGAGACGCAACAAGTCTGGCCAACGTCGCCCTCGTGTCGTCCTCGGATCTGATGACGAAGGGGAACAACCGGCTCATCATAACCTGCCCACCGCGCAAAGGGATTCTACTTCGTCAATGGAGTCTCACACCGAGGATGAAAACGATAAGGAGAACAGCGCAAGGTTGATGTATGATCGCAGCGAAGACAAGGAGAACAAGGCTGTTGTGCGCCATGAATCTTCTTCCGCATTAACTTTAGGCTCAAGCTTAAGATCCCTACACGCTATCGAGGACGGCGTTCGAAGGGGTCTTCCGCTTGTTTCGGTCACGGGCTTCAATGGCACCACAGGCTCACCAAAGGAAGATGTCAGATCGCCACTGAAAGACATTTCGAAAGACGAGGATGATCCATTTTTATCCCCTTCATCGAAATCTCCATTCACCGAACGCCTTCTCTCCAGTGCGGCGAGATCACCACCACGCTCCTGCCCGTCGACGCTCAGCCTCAGATCACCGCCAGTTTTGCGGACGGAGCGCGCCGGCCGGATAAATCGACTCTCCCCAGACCCAGAGATAAACGAAAATGATCCACCGGGAGTCAAAGCGTTGCAACCTTCATTTTTGGAACGGCTCCATAGTCAAATAAATCCCGAGCCTTCTTCATTAGCCTCGCTCAACCCTCTCGCAAATGGCGGATTCTCCCAGTTATTCTCTGTCAGTCAATCTTTCTCCGACAAGCAAGACATTCTGCTGACCAATTTTTTCACTAGACCGAGGATCAATGCTTAAATCGGCCTGTCGACGGGGCAGAGAACGACGGGTTATCGTTAACACTTGACGTCGGACTGAAGCCTGCCCTCGAGGTTAGCGGTGCCCTGCAGCAAAAAGCTGAAGCCATATTTGAGAAAGAACAAGAATATGTTGTCGCTGCCGCGGTCCAACAAAATGACAGGCCGAAAGAACGTCTCTACATCAACGACCATGGGTACGACCAAATCCCGCGAGAGTTCACACATCTAACTGTTTTATGATTGTTTTGTCAGATTCCTCACACAAACTCGACCTGAAGGGTCAAGTCCGGATTTGCACCGTATGACACCTTTCCAAGTGTCCAAGTTGGTCGGAACTCAGGTCCATACCACGCAAGCCCAACTCCTCAGCGCACGTTCTCCTCTCCGCACGCTATCTTTTGCCACCTCTCTGGACTTCTCTCCGGAGGCACAACCTCTCAGGCGATTGCGCAAATGCAGCGCTTCACCATTGCAACAGAGGGTTCTGGGGCAAAGGAATAGTCCAGACGCCAAGTTGAATGCATTTAATATTCTCGGTAAAGGCCCTAAGTCACTATCCAAGGGACGGGATGAAAAACACAAAAAGTCCGACTTCGTGGCTGTTGAAGCTGAGGAGTCTGACGAGGACGATATGTTTGGTTTTGGAGGTCCGAAGCGGGACGACGATGAAGAGGACGACGATGACCAAGACAAGGTTGTCGAGGGGCTTGTAGATGACATGGTTATGGATGCCGAAACCGAGGCTGCTCACCTTGTCCAGGAGAAATACCGGTGAGTGGGACATTTCCACTCATGGATCAATGCCGAGATTCGATTGTTAGGGAGCATGGAGAGGAAGACGACGAGCGACTTCAGAAATTGCATCAGGATGCCATCGAGGGCAAGTTCCGAATGAAGCGCCGTGGCCTAGGTGTTGGCCTTGAGGATGACAGCGATGACGAGGATGACGAAGATGCACGCCGTATTCGCCAACGAATACACAAGAAACGAAGGATTGAAGGCGATAGTCTGGAAGCTCTTGGTTAGTAATTTGTCTCGAAGAGATTCTGTGACTTACATGAGTTTCTAGGTCAAAACGAAGAGACAAGAGCATTTTACAATACCTACCACCAAGACCTCATCGACGAAGATGACGAGTTTGCACATCTGCGAGAAGGCGTTGTAATGCCCGTGGACGATGGCGACACCCAAACGGAAGAGCCTGAGGAGCGGGAGACGGTATCTGTGGATGAAATTCGACAACGTGTGCGCGAGTTGGCACAAAATAATTCCGTTAGTGCGGACCGTATATTCCTTGGACATATCTAAACTAGCATCACAGGAGGATGTTGAGGCGTTGGATCCCGAGGACACGAGTTGGATTGACCGGTCCATGGCGATTGAACCTGACGAAGCATTCCGCGTAAAGGTGGTGGAATATCGACGGGGCAAATCCACGGGTCGTCGTCCAAATGCTGGTCCACTAGATTTTGACGTCGAGGTCAGTTTGCTCTCGCAAAGAATCCACATGAACTTATGGACAACGTTGCAGCGGCCGGAGCGACCTATGGACGATAAAGAACGCGAACAATTGCAGTCTTGGGCGAAAAATCAGAGACCCCAATACCGAGGCACAGGACGATCTGGCAATAGCGCTGCTGTTACTGGCCATAAAAAAGGCGGTTCTCTGAGGTCAACACGGTTGTCAAATTCGGCACTTGCGGTCAATGAACCACACAAGGCAAAGATTTCAAGGAGTCTCTTGTCCACAGTATCTGACAGGAGCGGTAAATTTGCATAAACATTTTTTTTTCGCGAGTAGCAAGTGTACTGAATTATCCTCTATTTGTATACTTATATGCGTTCTTGAATGTCTTCCGTTGTCAACTATTGAATCACTACGCAGAAGAACCCAACGACCAGTGAAAATCCAGATATACACAACGATAACGGGACCGAGTGGGTGCCAACAAGATTTACAGAACTTGCACTCGGGAAGAGTAATGAAGAGCAATCAAGCGAAAATTCTAGAAAAACGAAAGGGGTATCACCATGATAAATAACCGAGTGCAGTGAAGTAGTTCGTAGGTTTGAATGGATCTCTCGTAGCATTTAGGTATGATGGGTGATTAATGGTTTTGTTTGCCTGCAAAAGGTCTGCCAAATCGGACCCATGTGTTGCGAGGACGCGTAGGTTGAACGAGTGTAAGGTTTCGTGACTGACGTGCGGCCATCGGACTTCTGCGCTTACGTGCGCTGGTCTGCATCTGGAACGGCGTTGATGCCACCTGAGATAAAGCGGAGAGATATGGACTTACTTTGTGTCTCAGCATAATCAATTTTGCCATGCAAGCTGGTGGCCCAGTCTCTCTGACTGGATTTCCTGCACAAACATAAAGAAGATTGATTGGATGGAAAGAGCACTACGTACGGGAGGCCACCAATGCGAGGCCAGCCTCGTGAGCATCGAGAGTATCATTCCCCTCCATGATTGACTTCCTCACTGCAGGGGATAAGAGGCATAGCAGTAAGAAGGCGGAAAGAAGGGATACGAGGAACGCGGAGAACATAAATGATCGGTTAAGGAGAAAGCGGCGCGAAGCATGCAGAAAGGCCTAGCGTGGCACTTGCACGTCGTGAGGAAGAGGAGGCGCAGTGAAACGGTGCTGAAGGCGAACGCAGATGTCAAATGCATTATTTACTGCAAATTACTTCTTATCGCTTAGTCAGCATATCTCGTTGACATTTGGCAACCTTTCACAAACTGAACACTTAGTGCTAGTGACAATGTCCCTGCTGCTGTCCTCCGCAGTCATATCAGCAGTAGGACTCACCTGCAAAGCTTTCCTCAATTCTGGCCTTTGTTCCATCACTGTCAGCAATTTACCCATCCTATTAGACGCTCTTAGCGAAGGCAAGCATAGCGGTCGGGGTTTAATAACAGGTATGTACTGCCTAGTGTGGCGTATCAGTTGTTTGAATCTTCAAACTGCAGTTTCAAATCATCTGTCCACGTCTGTTCGCGCCCTGCTTGTCAACATTCTACCTCTTACCTTTCCATCTAGCCTCGATGATCCTGTGACCTGGGGTATACTTCCGTTCCAAAACTTTACAAACTCACATACCATACGATGGGTTTTGGGCGCTTCGGATATTATGTTTACGAATCCGTCAGTGAAGCGGAAATTATCATCTTACCACATTTCATGCTGAGTTCTATGGTCAGAAAGTGTCTTCTCGGCTTTCTTTCGTAAAGGGCAGGTAATAGAGACGTTTCGGGGAAACGGTATCTGGCAGCCCGCACTCAATCTGGCTATCGAGAAGCTGAATCAGGGACACTGGGTTCGTGTTTGGTCGTCGTCCATTTGTCATTCATATCGATCGTATTCCAGCTGCACATGTTCGGAGAGGGAAAGGTATCTCAGCCTAACGTGTATCCACGGACCGATGGTACCGTACATCTACCACGTTTCAAGTGGGGTGTGTACGTGTTTTGTGTTGCAGAGTTGGAACCCTTCTCACCGTAATGCGCCTCGATCAGCGGACGTGTCATAATGGAAACCAATGACCCACCCCTGATCATACCCATGTGGTTGACGGGTACGGATTCCAATGTCGGTGCCCTCCTATCCTTGATATAAATCTAACCATACGCGTACAGGATTTGATAAACTGATGCCAGAGCATCGCCCGTTCCCATACAAGTACTTCCCAAAGATGGGTATCCAACTCGGTGTCACATTCGGCGACCCGATACCGCACGACAGGATCTTAGTTGCGCTACACAGGCACGCTTCCTCGCTACGTGGCGCAGCAGGGAATTCGATAGGACACGATGGGGTATCAATCAGATCGGGACCCAACAGTATCTTCCATGGTAAAGGGTGGATGGAAAGTGCGATTGCCCAGGCGGGCGGATATTCTGTTGTGGAGCGCGGAGGTACCGAACGACGTGCCCAGATGGATCAAGTTCGGAGCGAGGTTACGGCCATTGTACAGCGAGCTGTTGAGGATCTGGGGAGGAAAGTGTCAGGCAACACACTAGACCTTCCTATGCCTCCGTAAACCTTAGATCATGGCCTCATGGCTTCCGCTGAACATTAACCCTATCTCAACTATTGACTAGTTAATGTCACAGATGTGTGCGCCTTGCAAATACTGTCACGCAAGGACTTGAAGATCAAGTGGTGATCGGATCCTGTTATCTGTAGACAGATTGCGGCTTGATAGTCGAAGACTTGAAGTATCCCAATAACTCCCTGGCATGACAGCCGCTGACGTGTCCATTGATGTGTTATATATGTGTGTCAAGCTGCTTGTAAGTTGCAAGGTTCATTTGATACAAAGTAAACGATGTCACAGCTGGTGGCTCAGGATCGCACAAAGACCTCGACTAACCGGATAACCGAAATTTAGATAAGACAACACATGGCAGACAGAATTACGATTGTCCCATAGAACGAAAAAATATACATTGAAAATTCGATCATCAATCAAATCATCGCGGTTCGTGTATGTACCCTAAGTGCCATGAGTCTTGTTTTCGCTGCGGAGGAAAACAGTCAGTCCAACTTGAAGTCCAAAAAAAAAACACGAGATACGGACAATTCAACATCATCTAGGTCGGTATGATCCTTGATACGGAAGTGAATCATCGGAAGAGCGCAAAGCATCCCCACCGCACACAAAATCCATGTAGAGAGGAATATGTTCATGTAGCTGTTGGTTTGTCCATTGCACCTCAGCTATGAAAACACCAGGAGGGAGACAACTCACGGTGAAGTAACTGCATCCGCATGCCATGCACCGGCGGCACCAGCAGATTGCAATGCTTTATCTGCGAATGCTGAGTCACAATGTTATCTGAGCAGCAATCAGAAGGACATACAGAACCCAGTGAAGACAGCAAGTTTTCCTAAATCGTTCGACATGGCTCCCATCAGCCAATACACAAATGTCTGCCACATGGCATCCAAGAGGCCGCAGAAAATGTAGAGCCAGGCGCGTGCTGGGTATTCGGGATCACTGAAATCAATGTTCGGAGGCGGTGTAGCTCGGGTGTAGGTTCTGAGGCCTCCTTCAATTGAAATATTTCTGCGTCAGGGGAAAAAACGCACTTCTGATACTCATAGCCCCATATGTGGACAATAAAGACCATTGCTGTTACGATGGTCCAACCAGCAAACGCACGCGTTCGACGCCGGAACTGCGACCGATCGAGGACGCAATACCCAATGAACAGAGATCCAAATATCTGCGCTGACCAGTAGATGAGCGCGTTGAGACTACGTGTGCGAATGTTGAAAAGCGCAGCGTTGAAGTCGTTTCCCTCTGTATTTTTTTTTTCAATTTGATCAGCTAGTCACCGCACTGAGATAAGACACATACGCCATGTGTAGAAATAGTTGCTTGCAACGAACATAGGGAATAGTAAGATGATCGTCGGATCAGTCTTGAGAGCAACGTAGAGGCTGTAGAATTCTGCCTTCCAAGATGGGTGGCGGGGTAGGGCAACTTTGGTTCCATCTGTCCGGACAACTTCCTTTGGATCCGCCATGAATGGAGACAGGACCACCCCAATGAGGGTAATAATAAGGAAAGCGATCTGGATAGTGTACGAATCTCAATGTGACGTTTCTTTGGGAAGTGATACACCACCAACATAGGTTCCATTTGAAACTGCATAAAGCCAACGTCAGACCAGTTGTGATCTTATTCAAGTAGTACACTAACCTGTACTTCCCTGACAGAGGTTGAACGTAAGCTCTTGCAGGTGAATTTAGCAAGAGAATGCACCTGGTTATTGAAATTGAGCCCAAACGCAACTCCAGAGCCGATCACAGCACCCAGGTTGAAGATTGCCCAGAAAATACCAATGAAGAGACCTTTTTGTGCTTCGGTGGGGTAAGCCATCATCAAGCTACCTTGGGCGGTCCATAGGAACCCTGCACACACGCCGAGGATGGCACCCGCAACAACGACAAAGTCGTATGCGTTGGGGTGGATATTATCCGCCCTAATTTAGTATATGTGTGAGTGCTGACAATGATCAAGATGGCGGTATCCATACAAGAAGGAAGCGATGTACAGGGAGTACCCCAGTGTCCCGAAGAAAAGGGTTAGACGAGGTCCAATTACGTTGTTGACCGTCCTGTGGAGGATCAGTTACCGACAGACATCCCAACGAAACTGACACGGACCCTGAGAAGAATGCAAAAAATGCAAAGGTTGCATAAAGAGCTGTATTCGAGTTAGCCTGAGCAGCTGTATTGACTTGGCCACCTCCGCCAATCCCTCCCAGGGCGTTGAACATGCCAGGGCACATGAAACAGACGAATCCGAGCATAGACACTTGGAAGTAAGGATGGTAATAGAGTCCCATCAATCCTGTGTGGCGTTCGAAGATATCCTGGCGTTGCGAGCCAGAGTCATCGCTCCCACTCTCCAATGCCTTCTCTGAGATGACGTCTGCCATGAGGAAGAAGGGGATGCTAGCAAGTGCGATCCCACCGCGCCCACGCAAGTACTTATGGGTCCCCGCGGTATCACCCGGCCAGGGGTAAAGATATGTGCATGTGAGTCGTGGGTGTAATATAAGCTACCCGCGGAACTCGAAAATATCCATGCGGGGAAGAATGGCCAGAAGTGAAACTCTCTGCCAGGCCATCAGAGTGATACAGTTCGACCCTGACTGGGACTCGGACCGCTGGAGAAGCGAGTCGCGGAGTCAGCACTCGCTTCGTCCAATGAATCAGCTCGTCCTTCCACTCGTTGGGTGTGCCACGTGTAAGCATACCGTTCAATGCGGTCACCCGACGTTTCGGCGCGTCAAGATAAGGCGGGTAATGGTGTGATTAAAAGGAAACCTGGGTCACATGCGCGCATGTCTCGTGAACCGTACGCATGCAATCGGTGTGTTACAATAGGTACTAGTTGCCATGCTCGACCGAGGCTGTGGCAACAACACAGCTACTCGTTCCTGGGGAGAACCTCGAGCTTGTGATGGATATGGACTACGTATCTTGGTAAAGCACAAGTCTCAAATTAGACATTCTGTGCAAGCACGACTCGGTACGTCGGTGTCCATTCCGGACTTCGGAAAGGTATCAAAACAAACGGAGGCTACTACGACCTCAGTCACGCGATAGGGTAAGTGAACGATTAAGTATGCATTGTTAGGATAGTAGCCTAGAGCTCGAATGTACTTTCACGCGCCAAATCGTAAGTGAGTCAGCTCTTACCTTGGTTCATCGAAAACGACACATGCCAGACTGGGCCGGTGGTTGACATTATGCAGGGGCAGGCAGTCTGCTACCCACTTCCAGCAAGCTTCCGGGTCACTGGCCAATCACCTTGATACTCGAGGACGACCTTTCCAAGCTGGTTCACGAGGATCGAGTAGAATGCTTAGCTAGCATGTTGGTCACTAATTTGCAATCAGATCAAGCATGACATTGATTTTGTCTGCTCAGTGCCATCGGAAGACCTTACCAATAATTCGTGCACACAAGCAGTATGATATTGAAAGTAGGAGTGTTTGTTTGCAACACAAGGAATTGAATAACACATGTAAACAAAGAACAATAATGACTCTGCTCGTCTTTTAGTGGCTGGCGCCTAAGCAAGCCTGCAGTAAGACGTTTGCGCTCGTGTTTGCTGTGCTTAACGTTCTCGCAACAGCTTGGTCATGAATGTCGTTGACAAGGTCAACAGTTTCTTAGAAAAGTGGTCTAAGAATGGGGAGAACGAATGGTATGTTAAATCTTTGTGGCATTTTCCCTTAATAACCTGTTGCAGTCGAGGTTTCCTTCTTCCAGCTCATTTGAACCCTACGGACTCGACTAGTGTCGAAGCTCTCACAACTGCGTACCATACTCTGCTATTCTCTGTTCTGAGGACTTGGGTACCGCGTAGCTTGTTGACCCCGCAAAGTTTCGTCGATTTCGTCCAGTCGGTCCTGGTGTCCTTGCCTTCTTCCTCTGCCCAGTCGAGGCCTATTCAAAACGACACTCTATTCGGAGAACTACTCATTGACGTTGTCTGGTCCCTTGACGCGCAGTTGGATGAACTTGTGGCGGATGCTAAAACTATCATTGCAACCGCAGAACATGCGACACAGCCCGGTGACTTGCATAAAGCCACAGAAATCAAGCAAACCGCTGAGAAAGACAAGGACCTCCTCGTTGACATTGTTAAGAGACTCCTGGTGAGTATCAACGAGTTTCCAGGATACGCTAAACTCACAGTCTATTCAGTTTGCTGGGATAACCAATGTAGCTGTATGCCGAGAGCGCCTTGATCTAAGTCTTCTTGCCAACGTAGGCCTTGTATCGGACAGGTCGTCGTTTGAAAAGAAGGAAATTAGAACAAGAACCGGACTCTTGTAAGTTTCTAACGAGCGTGTATTGTGTACGTTGACATTCTGGGTTGGTTTGCAGTTACAAGCAAAACAAGTTCAACCTCCTTCGCGAACAGTCGGAAGGTTACAGCAAGCTATGCGTGGAGTTGATGAGCTCTCTGGGACCTGCTCATTCTCCACAGGATGGCAGACCTGTCGAGAATACCGCATCCATAGAGGAACGTTCCCGAATCGTATGGGACAAGATCATGGGCCTTATTGGATATTTCGACCTCGATCCCAATCGTGCCCTTGATATCATCCTCGACGTGCTGACTGTCAACATCGTGACCCACTACAGTTTCTTCCTCTCCCTTCTGTCATTCTCCCCGTGGTCAGGTCCTGTGAAGTGGTCTACGGCTCGCAAAAACAGCGTGGGCACGCCACCCGCGTCATCGTCAGACCAGTATCAGGGAAAATCGCTTGATGAAGTCCTCGAAATTGCTGAAACATTATCTTTCAGCCAGAAAGGTCTGAATTCAGTTCCGAGCACCCCCGAGTCGCGGGTACTCGCCCAAGTCCTTGGTTTCAAGTTCGCGTACTATCAGGTTTGTCATGTATCTCCATATCTGTGTTATCCTCTAAACATTGTACAGGGATCAGACATCCGTGAACCAACGCCGAAGAATTTGTACCTCGCGGCCGCTATGTTGATACGGGAAGGGTTTATTTCACTTGAGGAGTTATATCCCCATGTGGGTTGACTTCACTGCGTGATACAGACATAACTTGACGCCACATTCAGTTGTCACCTTCTGATACAGATATGGATTCCTACCTCAAGGATTATCTGGAGCAGGATCAACAAAAGATTGCAGACGCCAAGATCACTCAACTAGCAATGGCAGCTCCTTTAGAGTCGAACTCCAGCTCAAAAGCGCGTCCAGAGCCTGGGGAGGAAACTAAAAAGAATTTGGATATAAAACTTCCTAACCAGAAGGCCGCTCTCGCCAGTGCCTTGCTTTCTGTTGGCGCGTTACGACCCACTTTTGCCATCTTGACCAAGTTTCCGTGGTTTGTGGACGCTCATGTCGAACTCGCAGATCTGGTGCTCCGCGTCCTCAAGCATTCTATTACACCTCTGTACGATACGACTTTCGTCTTGAAGGAACGGAATCCCAGCTTCACTCAACCTCGTGTTCGATATGGGTCGACTGGGATCCTTCATACGCCTACCCGCAAGTTACAGCTGACATCAGTTGCACCAACCCCTCCCAGCACGGCTACCACCGAGTTCATATTCTTTTTCCCTGACTGGTCGGAGCGGGCCCCCTTGTCGACAACGTTCGAGGACCTGGTTGACGTCATTGAACCTCTTATGAGCTTTGTGAGCCTTCACATTTCGCGCGACCCGTTGTTCGTCACAAAAGTCGCGCGTCTAGGGAGGTCACAATTAATGTCAACGGTAAGTTGGCTCCTCTTGTGGTCCGCTAATGTACTCATCATCACTTCAGGCTCCTGTTGATCCCGTCACGAAGAAACCTACAGGGGAACCAGATCCCTTGAATCCTGTTCGCGTGTTCTGGCTCAAACTTTTGCGACTATACTTTCTACCTTCCCTGCCTCTCATCCGAGGGAATGCTGTTTGCACTGTCGAGATATGGAACATTGTCCGGCAGTATGAAACAACCACTCGATGGAAACTTTACGGGGAGTGGAAGGCCAGGACATATGGCTCGCATCCAGAACTACGCATACGTCAAGTGCAAGCTGACCGGGAATCAAAGGGAATATTACGACGGCTATCACATCAGACCGTTGACACGTTGTCTGGCACGGTCGCGAAACTGGCCCACTCTAATCCCTGTATTTTCTTCACAAACGCCGTGAACCAAATTATGGCGTATGATAATTTGGCGGGTGTGGTGATCCAGGCACTTCGATATGTCACCACTATGGGATTTGATGTATTAGTCTACATCATTCTTGACGCCCTCTCCAATCCTTACAAAAATCGGGTGAAGGATGACGGCGTCAATATTTCAGACTGGCTGCAAAGTAAGTCAGATTGTGGCATTTTGTGACGGGTTTCTGACAACAACAGGTCTTGCGTCCTTTACAGGCATGCTGTTCCGTCGATACAGCGCGGATTTGTCCCCACTGCTGAAATACCTAGTGCATCAATTGTACAATGGCCAGACGACGGAAATAGTGGTCCTTCGCGAGCTTATCTGGAAAATGGCTGGCATTGAACCACTTCCAAGTCTCTCGGACTCGCAAATTACTGCGATGGCCGGTGGTCCGGCACTACGCATCGAAGCAATCGCATCCACAACTCGAGGTGCCCGTCTGGATCCTGGCGATGCAATACTCAAAGGTCCTCACCGACTGGGAAAGAATCTACTGGAGACGACTTTGGCATTGCCTCTCCTCATTCAGGCTGCGCAGCAGCGTCAGTCCTGCGTGTTTAAGGCTCCAGACACCTATCTCAAGTCTCTCGCAAGTCTGTTCGATACCGTAGGTTGTGCGTCATGTGATCGAATGCTGGTCTCAAAGTCGCTTGTCCAATTCAGACCCATGGGGTGCTCCTCCAGTACCTAGAACTTCTCACCTCTCCGGCTGTTGTTTCCCCTGAAGACTATGCGAAGAGGATCCTTCCTTCTTTGGCCGACCTTGGGGAGTTGTACGGAATCTCTGCTCCAATTTGCATGCAGGTTATTCGTCCGATGCTTAACAACATTCTCCTGGTAACTGTTCGATCTGTAATACTTGACTGAATACTAATCAACTTTTAGAAAATGGCCTTGTCAATGCAAGAAAAAGAGCGTGCCGCCAATGAAGAAGCCGAGAAGCGTCTGAAGGCTCGCCTGTCAGCAAAACGTGACCCGTCAGCATCAGCATCACGCATGGAGTCGCCGAGTGGTACCAATACGCCACGGGATAACTCCGAACAAAAGCCATTGTTGGCTGAGAGTAATGAGGATAACGCGATGGATGTTGAATTGGAAACAACTTCTCCCGTTGCAGAGGTCGGTAGATCCTGCGCGATCGAAACGTTCGGCACAAATGACGGTGACTATCTTGTAGAGTCCTTGGATACCTGAACTGGAAGGGCTTTTCGACGACGTGCGAAAGATCGCAAAGAGCAACGCGATTGACGTGATAGGGTGAGTCTTCCCAGAGGAATCAAAGCTCTAAATTCAACTGTTTCTATCAAGCCCTGCCTTTTACTTGACATTCTGGCAATTGTCTATGTATGATCTGTCTCCACCGGCCGCCAGGTATGACGAAGAGGGAGCCGCACTACGCACCCTCAGCCGACAAGAAGATGCCAAATACATCAGTGCCGACCGTTCCTCAGATCGTACGAAGCGGCTTACCGCGAGTTCACATAGGGCAAAACGCGACCGGTGTAACGCGTTTGTTAACACGTTGGCCCAAGAGTTCAAGGAACAGACAGCTTCGAGAGTATTCACATTGAAACGTTTAGCACGGGAAAAGCAGCACTGGTTTGCTCATGGTGAGTCCGTGTCATCTTCATCAGTTCACGCAGCTTATCTGTTGTCAAGTCGAACATCGTTATGCTGTCTTGGCAACCGCCATTATTGAACACTGTATCCAACCTCGTTGTTTATTATCACCTATGGACGCCGACTACTGTGCACAAATCATCAAAGTCATACACACACAGGGAACGCTGGGCTTCCCTACGTTGATGTGTTACGACAAGGTTAGCATAAAGTTTTTACACAAAGCTTTGATTGAAGCTCTGGACCTCAGCTTCTCGGAGATCATATCAAAACGGTAATTTTTTCCTGCAGTGAATACGAAGCAAAGAACTATGGTATGATTTATTCTGTACTCGTGTATATGAAACATAATTTGGGCAATAGGGCGCTTTCTGTTAGGGGTTCTTACGGACCTATGGAAGTGGGCACAAGATGAGCAACTCTTCATCCATGAGAACCGTACGAAGATTGGTGGAAGGACTGTTCTCCTTCCAGGCTTCCAACCACGTTGGACCAATAAGGATCAGATGAACCTTTCGTCAGAAGACTTGTTGCCATGGTCGGGCTTCAAACAAATTCTACGCAAATGGCACAGAAAGCTGGGAAGGGTGAGTAGGAAAACAACGACACCAGCAATTTAATTAATATGTCTTCGCAGAGCCTTTGCAATTGCATTGAAACAGGAGAATTCATGCATGTCTACAATGCCATCATCGTACTCAAGGAAATTCTTCCTGTCTTCCCTCTAGCTGCTGTTAGCGAGTATGGACCCGCCATCGATAGCATGATTGATAAACTGGTGGAAGGCGAAGAACGTGGTGATCTTAAGATCCTAAGTAGGGCGTAAGTATTATATTCTTTCATCCTTCAAACTTACTCTAATATCATCGTAGCTACTCTGCGGCATTGAAGAAACGTGAGTCTCAGTGGACAGCTCCACGACCAACGCCTCCTAAGGTGAGATATTTTCGCCCATGCATTCTTTCTTGCCTAATTCCGTTTGCAGGTGAACGGGGGCACCATGTCTCCGAAGCCTGGCCTGTCCGCCCCACAAGCACTCGATAAATCGCGTTCTGGACAACCGCCTAACGGTTCTGTAGCTGACTCGCGCCGTGAAATCAACACAGTCTCGGGTGTCCCAGCGGCTCCAAGGGCTCAGGTATTAGGCGTCATGAGCATTGATGAAAGACCGTCCACACCGGCTAGCTTAGCCAAATTGGCCATCGAAAGGTATGATTGTAACTGGTATAAATACTTGTTCTCAACGGTTACGACCCGATCAGCATTCCCAGACCCGAGAAGGTAAAGCGAGTCAAGCCAGACAAGGGGAGTGCATCACCAGCGCCGGATGGCGAGAGCCTGTTCAAACAAGATGTCATGGATGTTGACGCTGCTTCGATTGCACCGAAAGAGGGAAGGGCGCACCCACCACAAGAACCCGCCTCATCACGCTTTGGAGCACGACAGCCGTCTGCTGCTGCGCAGAATTCCTTACCCCCAATGCCTGTTGATATCCGGGCGCCTATTCCTATTCACAAGGAAGCTCCCAAACCTGGGCAAGCCCTTAGCCCACGAGAATCCCCTCTATCCCCTAGGCAACGGATTGAAGAGAAACAGTTCCAAGATACCATGCCACCACCAACAGCCCCAAGCCAGACGCTTTCAGCGCAAGAACTTCGCGAAACTGCCAAGCAAACGATCGGCCATCGTGTTTCGGAGAAATCTGATGACCGGCGATCGGCGGGCGATGTGCGCAGTCAGCCAGGTTCTGGAGCTCCGTCTCCATTGCCACGCCGGCGTACTGCATCTCCTGGCACAAGGAATCATAGCTTGGAGAGTCGAGCAAGTGGCGAGCGCCGTTCCGACCGTGGAACTGGAGAAGGTGACCATATGGATGGGAAGCCTTCAGAACGAGAAATTCGGCATGAATCGCGATTATCTCGCAAAGAGAGTGGCGCTGCTCATGGTCCCCGAAGCGAAAGGTGTTCGAACCATCGTGCCTCTGCTCGGGAGAGCGACCGAGATAGAGAGAGTGACAGGGAACGCGACCGAGAACGTGGTCGGGATAGGCATGGGGAGCGTGACCGTGATAGGGAGCGCGACAAGGAACGCGACAGAGAGCGGGAGAAGGATAAGGACAGAGATCGCCGTGACAGAGATAGAGATCGGGACAGAGACAGAGATCGGGACAGAGATCGCCACCGTCGTGATGACAAGGACCGTGACCGTGAATCGCGCAAGGACCGAGATAGATCAAGTCAAGTTCCAGGGCCTGCAACCTCTGCTGCCACACCAGAGCCCCGAAGTCTCCCTACCCGACCCGACCCCACGCGACACCGCGCCGGCGCTCAAGTTGGGGACGACGCTCTCGGCAAAAGACGTCGGCTTACCGAAGACGATGTCAGTGTCCCTCTTGGGTTTATGTGACTTGACTCACCTGTTGACAGGCTGACCGCACCTCAAAGCGTAGCTCTCGCAAGGAAAGTCATCGAGAGGACCGTGGCCGCCGTGCTGACAAGGAAAGTCACGATCGACCTCGGGATTCCGATAGGCGTCGAACGGAACCCCAGGCATCTGAAGGAGAGCCGCGCCCACTAGTCGATAAGGTATATTGAATAATTGAACATGATTACATCTTTAACATGACATAACAGCACAACGAAAAGCGAATACCCGATGGTCCCAAAGCCTTGCCTCCGACCACTCCGTCAGCCCCCAGGGCAATGTCCTCTGTGGATGGTTCCAGGGGCGGAAGTAAAGTTGAGCCTAGCGCTAACCGAGGCGGCGGTGATTGGAAAGGTCAACAACGTGACCACGGGCCACACGTCTATCCTGGTTCAACAGGTGCTGGCACCCCAGACTCCTCCAGTTTACGTTCAAGGATAGGCGAGAAGGAGACTACACGCTCGGCTCCCCAGGCGCCAACAGCACCTTACCGATCTGATGCGCCTCCCAAGGACGACGATCGTGATAATAGAAAACGAACAGTCACCGGTGAGTATCCAGCCGTCAACTTCCGACTGGGGTTAACTTAGCTGCCATCTAGATCGGGATAAGGATGTTGGAGAGGTCAGCAGCGTCCCGGCAGGCGACCTATCGTCGCAGCCTCTGAAACGACCGAGAATTATTCGCAATCGTTACCACGCACCTCACGGACTAGCCAAGAGGACCCTTCCAATTGATCCCCAGGCAGGGGATAAATCACGATCGACGAGGAAGGATTGAGTAAGAGTATTCTTTTGTAGATGAGATGGTGTATCCTATATTCGCCGCATCCTCTAATAGATGGTACATTGTTATATTACTTCTTGCCCTCCCACTAAATCGACATGAAGGGTGTATATATATATATTACTAGATGGGTAGTAATAGTTGTCAAGGAGTGGCTCCGAGTTGAATCAGATTAGACGAGTTGAATCGTGAGGTAGGTTACGAATTCACTTCTTTATCAGTGTCAGGAATTCCTCGCGTGTTTTCTGCTGTGTCCGGAAGCAGCCCAACATACAGGAAGTTACAGTAATAGAACCGGGCTTTTGTACACCACGCATGGTCATGCACATATGACTGCGGTGATCCAATGGAGAGTTGAGCTGGTAACAACCCAGAAAAGAAAGACTCACGTGGCCTCCATCACGACAGCGACTCCACGGGGCTTGATTGCTTCCTGAACTGCGATTGCGATTTGTTTTGTCAGCCGCTCTTGGACTTGCAGACGGCGGCTGAATGTCTCAGCAATGCGTGCGAGTTTAGAAAGCCCCAACACAAGCTGGTTGGGAATGTAAGCGATAGCGACCTAAGAATAGTGTGATCGTGAGTGTCGCGGAACTAGGTATAGTACCTACCTTCCCTGTGAACGGAACTAGATGATGTTCACACAGGCTCGAGATGTCGATGTCACGGACCAACACCATCTCATCGTGGTCCTCAGCGAACACGGCATCGTTGATAACATCTGAAAAGGGTATGTAATTCGGAGCATATTTGGATACGCCAGAAACTTACCTGCCAAGCGTTCCTCGTAGCCTCGCGTCATCCACAAGATTGCTTGAGCGTATCGCTCGGGGGTTCTTAGAAGACCTTCGCGGTCCGGATCTTCGCCAATACATTCGAGGATGGTGCGAACTGCGGAAGCCATCCGCTTCTCACAGGCGGCGCGCTCTTGTGGAGTGGCGTTGAGACGAGTGACGGTCGACTTGGCTGGAATAAGATGAACGATTCGAGTATGAGACGAGTCAAGGGCGAGAACACACCGGGCCAGCCAAGGCCATTCGGGTCAGGGAGTGGGCTCCCGTTCTCAGCACCACCGGCTGAGAGTGGAGTGGATACGCCAGAAGGTAGGCGAAAGCCGTAACCCTCACGGACATGAGGCCAGAGAGGACGTACAGGGACTGACTGGAGCAAGTCGATTTCAGAATTGGCAGACTCAACCGGGTTAGCGTCAGCTCGGAGGATATCGGTATCGTTGGGGGATTGAGACTCAGTAGCCCGATGAGCCTCAACCTGTCGCAATTTACTGGACAGGAGCTCGCCATGAGATGACATTTGAGAAACTACGGAAATGGGTGGAGGTAGCCTGTGATGCTGCACGAGCGTTATGGCAGCAAGCAGGGAGTACTCAAGAAGGGCGAGAATGCGGGCGAGAAAACTGGAACTTTTTTTGTCGGACAAGTCCCTGACTTGGCCCAATGGAGTGAGATGAGAATGTCGGATGAACCGATGGCCAATTAGGGATATCTGAAAGGAAAGACGACTGTGGGGAAACCGGCAACTGAGTGAGCCGTCGTCGTCGCTGACGAGGACAGGCGCGTCGCCGTGGTAAGCTGTGTAGTGACGGGTAAGAAGAACCCGGATAGTTTAGTGGAGTGACTGGCCCAAAGGAGGTAAAGTTTCATAAAATGTGCTGCCCTGTTCATGTTCGTCGTCGGGACGTCTCTGCCAAACTCGTCTGCACTGCACAAGACATCACCTCGGATCTCGCTCGCGGGTGAAGCGGACTTGCTTATTGCCAGTCAACCTCATCCTGACGTGAACTCCGAGAATGCTGTGACCCTTTCCGCTTCTTATATCCTCCTTTACAGGCCATGTTATCTCCCCGTCGTCCCCCGTATTCTTGACTGAGAATGTCAAAGCCATCTCGCCAGCTCAGGTGTTGCTGTCCGTCTCCACCAAAACCCTCTTCTCCCATCTCATCTCACCCGGTCGAACAGGCGTGGCTTGCCTCTCGCGTCATACCACGTCGTAGGGGCACATACCTCATGCCCGGTGCACAACGCTCCATAAACGAGCCAAACATTAAACTTGCTTTCACAATTGCGCATGCGTGTCTCCCCGACTTCATATCCACCCTGTGGGCTCTCCATCCCGTCCGCACCACCCTTATGACGGTTCTCCACATTGTCCGTGGCTTCTTTCCTGCATTCAGGGGCTATTCCCAAGCAATGATCGTTGACGAGGTATGTACCTCGGAAAGTCAATACACCATTCGGATCCATCATATGTGGCAGCTTCAGACATTGGTATCATCCGGGTGCTTCTCGTGGGCCCGTCTCTTGAGATTGCTTGCTGCCGAGCTAGTTAGACGAGCCGCTGAAACGGCCATTGATTCATTTGCGTATGTCCCGGATCATTTTCATGTCCGCTGACTGTTGATGGTCCTCCAAGCACTGCAAACGAGCACATAGTTCACGAATCGGCCCGATTCCATGTCGAATACCAACAAATTGCGCAGCGGTTACGTCTCGATATTCCAACCCTCTCAGACCCCGTCGTCCGTGACTGTCTTCAGGAATCCGATTTGTTCGTTCGCTCCTTCACCGGAATGGGTAGTTTTGGACTACTCTCCCCTTTCGACTTCATACAAATATTCGCCTTAATATCTGAACTCATCTCCCACCTCCTCGTTCTTTTGTCCCTGACGGGTGGTTCCGCCAACTTGGGAGTGCTATCGCTATCTCTCTTTTCCGCGTTATTTCCCCTGCTTTTGAACCGTTTTATTGGCGCTCGATCGTCTCCAGAGCTGCTTTACACTCCCGACGAGGCTCGCACTGCGGAACGTCAAGAAATGCTACGGAATCTTGCGTACAACGAGTCTCACCGTCAAGAGGTACTCCTCTTTGGTATCGGTCCATGGATCCTTCAATCGTGGTCCAATGCTAGGAAGGCCATGCTGTATGACGGAAACACCTCGCCTTCAAACCAGTTGACGTTATCTCAGCTGCTGCACCAGATCAATATTTCTGATCTTCTATTCGCTCTGCAAAATGTGAGCGTTCATTGATGGGTATTCAGTTGGCGGCGTTTCCTAATTCTCCTTGCACAGTTTCCTCTTCTTCTCATGGTTCAATCGTCTTCTGCATCACTCGGATCGTTGACGCTATATCGGAGCTCAATCCAAGCTGTGGTATTCACGTTTGGAAACTTCTTAACGACAGTCCGTATGGCATTTCAGGGTATATTCTTGATGGGGGCGTTCTGTGCAGCCATGAATATCCATCCTGAGCTGGAACCAATGGAGGAAGACGTCATAAGTTATCCGAACTTGTCCTCCGGCATGAAAATCGAAGCCAGGTCCCTAACCTTATTGGGGTATTCCATTCGAGACTTGCTTACGCTCCTTCACAGGCACCTGTCGTACACTTATCCGGGAAGCAAGGAAGCATCCTTGAAAGACGTCACTTTCAACCTGGAGGCCGGAGAATGCCTTGCGATCGTTGGGTATAACGGATCAGGCAAGTCCTCGAAGAAACCGTCGGCTCATCCCGGATCTAATGTGTCAAATAGGAAAGTCCACGCTTGCCAAAGTCCTGTTGCGAATTTTAGATTTCGACCAGGGGAATCTCCTTATCAACGGTGTTGACATACGGCGGTTGTCGCCTGCTGAGTACCATCGCCATGTCACAGCGGTTTTTCAAGACTTTTCAAAGTTTAATTCCACCGTTCGAGATAATGTGGGACTAGGTTACGTTCAAAAGTTGCAGTCACACGCAGCTGTTTCCCGTGCCATCCACCTAGGCGGGGCGGACACCTTCGTGGATTCACTTCCCAACGGTTTGAAGACAAAGTTGGACTCTTCAGCATTCGATGCTATGCCTCCTGCCTATCCAGGCACTCTGGGTTGCGGGATGTCCTCACGACAACATCATGGCCTATCAGGTGGCGAGGTATGCTTATATCATCACAATAGTGTGTGTCTCTTTGAACTTGACATTTACGGCAGTGGCAAAGAATAGCAATTTCTCGCGCCTGCATGCGAGCTGATCGACCCGAGGTTGACCTATTGTTGTTCGATGAACCCGTAAGTGATGTGTCGTCATGAGAGCGTGTCATCACTGACAGGGGGCAGACCTCATCACTGGATGCACATGCCCAAAACAAAATTTTTGATACCATAAACCGTATCTCAGGGTCTCCATCAGGCGACAAAACAAAAACCGTCATTTTCATTACCCACCGACTTTCCACCGCCCGTCGTGCCGATAAGATCGCGATGATGGAACAAGGGGTACGTCCTTGTTCCCCAACATCCTTTCCTTTCAAATCTCCTTTTCGACATTAATGACCGTGTCGTTTTGTAGACGATAACTGAGTTCGGTACCCACGAAGAGTTGCTCATGAAAGGTGGCTCGTATG
The DNA here is from genome assembly GCA_038091155.1 of Harrya chromipes. Taxonomy (NCBI): domain Eukaryota; kingdom Fungi; phylum Basidiomycota; class Agaricomycetes; order Boletales; family Boletaceae; genus Harrya; species Harrya chromipes. The sequence continues at coordinate 20,513 of JBBPNX010000045.1, forward strand.
CCGCCCTGTACAAAGCATCCATTTGAGGTCGATGAATATGTCCTCATAGAAAACCGGCGTCAATTCATTGATATTGTTCGCATCCATATCAAGGCAATGTATCAAAAATCACGACGTGTATTATTAGTAGGGGTTGCTGAAACACCCGCAGCCACCGCATCCTAGATGGACGTAAAGGTAGACCTAGTCATTTGTGGAGCGGTCCGTGTACACTACTGTGCCATCATGGACATATGCGTCCACATGAGCATTCTCCGCCGAATGAGGTATGACGTTAGTTGATGGCGGACCGTCGTGGATGCCCACCAACAAGCCCGCATCACGGATGCCCTGGATGAGCGAGGGAACTTGAAGCTGGCGTATAAACTTGGTAAGCCAACAAGAATGACAAATGACGTTTGCAAATTACCAATAGCTCCGAGTCAAAGAAGACGCCCAAGAGGTTGTTCGCTTTAGCGAAATCCACTCCCTCTGCCACACTCAACGAGTACTGATCGTCGCCGGTATCTCGAAGGTCAGGGTTGGACGAAGTTGACTCATGATCCTTGACAGTTTGATCGCACTTGGACGAAAAGAAGACTGGATCTAGTTTCGAAGCAAAACGTGAGATGGATGATGATCCGCAGAAATGGAACAAGAGGAAGTTTTACAATTTGGTTGCTTCCAATTCAGCGCCGCACACACTTGAGGAGAAAAAGAAGTAAAGGCGATACGCCGACGTGCAAATGCTCCGCCGAGAGACGACGACGTTTGTCTGATCGTGCGAAGGATGGCGTTGACGCCCAAATTGAGATCAGGGGGGCGAGTGTTGTGTTGACTAGGGGGAAGCGCCAGCTCGAGTGTCAAGCCAAATTGGGCAGGTAGAAGCTGCAACAGTCGCATAAATAGAAGCCCCGCGTTTTGTATATATATAGCGCATCGTACCTGCATCAAGCGCGATAGGGGTAGCATTACCCGCGGTAGAATTCTATACCAATCCTGTATGGAAGTCATTTTGCGGACGAGTTGTTCTCCTCTTTCAACTCGATTCGCTAGCGCATCGAATTGAGCAAGGGTAACATCAGTGACACCCAGATCATAGGACGATTCCGGTAGCAGTCGTTCACCGTATGAGACAGGTTGGAAATCTTTTGTGACCTGGATAATTGCATAAACGTAATTCCCAGAAAGTGAAGATAGCGTGACTGTGTGCGAGGGAGAAGCGGGCGTCGAGTGGATCGATGGGGATGTGTGCGTAGAATCCATCGATCTAGGAGATTGACGCCACGGGGGTACTGATTGAAGGCTTTGGAGGCCAGGGTGTAAGGGGCTACCCTGGGGTAGTGTCAGAGATTTCCAATAGGTTTCGACGGCTCCTCCAACTTCCAGGGTGATGCCCTGTAATGGAGTTATGACACGCGCATAGAAGCTAACCTGAGTGTGAACATTAGTCTATGTATAAGGAAAATCTGGATGGTGCATACTTCACCAATGCTGTGCAGACGATGATCCAGGATGGGCAACGTCGTAAGGCTACCATCAGGAGAGTGGAAGATATAGGGGTGGGCGACAGCACGACCAATTGTTTTGGTACCAAAGTTCGGGTAGATTGAAAATTCCAACGTAAGATCTTTCAAGCTAGATGCTTGGAACATAAGTGTATCATGACTGTTTTTTTGAGGAAGCGCAATAGTGTACGGTGCAGCGTTGACCCCAGGACCAGCCGTGATGACCATTTTGAGTCGGTTTGGAGATGGTAACGATACGCTTTGTGCTAAGATCGAATCTGACAAACGAGGATGAAAACTGATCGCATTCCCGGACCGCCTGGGATCAGGAGCAGGGGGTAAACCTACGGTGATCACCACCAAGTAGTTCTTGTCGAGATAATTGTGACCATAGACTCGGTGCGGCATTATTGGCGGAGGTAAGAATAGGGATGGAATGGAATCGGGGTCGTCGATTTGCATGGCACTTGCGGACCTTGGAATCACAGGAATACGGTTGGAAGGAATGACGGGGTGTACCTTTGGCATCGCTCTGAGAAGCAAATAGACACACGCACGGTGACCATGCCATGCGGCGTAGTGTATTGCTTGATGGTCGAGCTCGTCAGTTCGGTCAACACGGGCTCCAAATTGGAGAAGAACGGATAGACACGGAGTATGTCCGTTACGTGCAGCATGAAAGAGCGGTGTCCATTCATGATATTTGTCCGGAAGATCCCATCCTTCTTGATCCAAGAGCAGCTTGCAGACCTCCGCGTGGCCTTCACGAGCAGCGAGATGGATAGGATACTCTCCGTTGCTGTTAGGAGTGCATTTTGAGCCGCCCTTTAACAACAATGATACGACGTCCGCGTGTCCGTACTGACTTGCTAAGGATAGGGGCTCCAGGCTAGAATTTTGAGATGGCGATTGTAGAGCGATGCACTCGTCGCATAACAAAGCCTGCACACATTCAGCGCTACCTCTGAGAGTCGCATATACGACGGGGGTGCAGTTATCCATGTCAAGTACGTGCGGTGGAACGCCAGCTTCCAAAAGTTGCTTGCAGACAGCCGCGTGACCATGCATAGCTGCATAATGCAGAGCTGATCGTCCATAGACATCCAACTTTTCTCTCTGTGACCCCTTCTCTAGACACAAGTTTACCAGCCGCAAATATCCTGCTGCCGCAGCCTCGTGAAGACATGTCCGTCCATTGATATCGTCAATGAATCCGAAATCAAAGGGTACCTCGACGCTGTCTAGGATGAGGTCTGCAAGCACCGTAGGCGCGTCGACAATAACTTTCCAGAGTACACGGGTTACGTTGGCCTTTCCCCCTTCCTGGGAGCCAAGAATATCAGAGTGTCGCACTAGATCTTTGATGGACGCCTCGTCCGAGTTCTCCACCGCTTTTCGTAGGTCGAGTTCGAACTCGCGGAACGGACCAGAGTACATGTTCCGTTCGATGCTGAGCTGAAGGTCCAGAACATCCTGGGCAGCAGACCCCTCGAATTTGAGGCCAGTGGAGAGATCGGTAAGGTCTAGGAGACTTGCGGCAACGATGTCCGAGAAATCTGCAATCAGCTTTTTGCGCGTAAGTAAATAATCATGATAAAGGGGTGCAGATCACCTGTCTATTAAACACGGGTTGAACCTCAACCTGCCGAGCGAGATAGAGTTCCTTGGTTGTGGAACGCGAGCGTTTGTCCCACTTTTTCAGAATTTTGCGGAAACCCGTCGCATTGATCTCGACGAATTGCTGTATACACGATGTGGGCTATAGTCCAGTACACAGAAATCAACGATGATTACCTGCAGTTTGCCCAGATCTCTTTCGAGCAGACGGAATCCCTCTTCGACGGCAATCCACTCGACGTGATTCATCTCGGACCCATTTGTGGCGTCCGGAAGACCCCTCAGTGCTGCAGCGCGACGTTTGGACAGGAGCGTTTCAAGACGTAACTTCAGCTCTGCTTCCTTTTGGAGGTAGAGAGTATTGATCTAGATTGACACCAAGGCATCAGTAAACGCGAAAGTGGTCGAGACTGGATTCACGTGCCTTTTCAAGCTCGCGCTCTAGCTTGAAGAAGAAAGCAGCCTTGTGAGCATGAAAATCAGCACCCCGGTCGCTGTCCTGCCCGAGCGAAGAGAGGATGGGCAACCGATTTGGATCATCTGAGAGGATGTCACTTGGAACGTTATCTGAGGAAGATGTTGTGATCGCTGGGTTGCCTGTTGGGCTGAAGAGATCCGCAGGCCGGAAACCTAACGCCAAAGCAGCGGCCTCCGAAGCAGGTCGATTGGTTGTCAATGAAGAGATAATCTTCTTGAGGGACTTGTAGTCCAGATAATACGCAGACCATCCTGGGACCTGTTCTGATTGGATCTGCTTTCCAAACTAACGAGAGGGCGTTAATGGATCGGAAGTGGTTGTGGATGATCGATAGAGGGCAGACCTTCATACCACAGGGATGCGAAGAGAAGTTGAAGTTGCACTCAAGATGGACCGTTCAGACCATGCTGGTTATTTCCAAAAAAAAAAAAAAAGAGAGAAAAAAGAAATGACACTTTGGAGACAGATGCAGGAAAGATGTCGCGGAGTCGTCCTTGCTTGTACATGCACGTGCGTCGTCTCTTGTCGAGACCAACCACAACTTGTCAACTTGTTGCAATTCTCCAACGTTTCACATTCTTTTCTCTCACTAACCAAGATCAATTAATTGATAACTATCCATCTGTCGTTATGCGATAAATCAAATTACTGCCAGCTTGTGTCAATGTTCAAATCAGCACCTTCCTCATCTGCCAAACCTTTGTAGGCAATAACGTCACCGGACATTTGCCATGTTGCTTGACATAATCGAACGCACAACGGTAGCAAAAGACGTAACCAGAAGGCAAAGCAGTAGCGTTGTTCATGACGTTCTGACACAATGGACAATGCCCAAACATCGTGCCATCCACGGGTATGCCGGAAGGGTGGGCTGGGAGCATCCGAGGTGGTGGGACTGCCGGACCGAGTGGGGATATCGACAACGAACGTGCTGGAGACCCTGGAGAATACCACCATTCCAGAAACTTGATGAAGAAGATGGCGGTCGGCAATAGAAGCCTCAGTGAGTCAAGGATCAGTTGCGGCGTATTCAAAAGAAGTTGGTACACCGTCTTCATGACCCCTCGGCGAGCGTGAGGAGTAGCACCCTGCACGCTACTAGTCACAAGCTGTCAACGGGAAATTAGGTTTGGGTGTGGGATGCCAAGAGTATTACAACTTACGAAGTCATCTGCACTCAACCGCCGCAGGTCAACTCCTATCCACGCTAACCACGGACGGTAGAAGGGTGTACGTTCAAAAAGATACGCCACATTACAGGCAAGTAACCACAATTCAAACGAAGTGTTCACCCAGGGGAAAACCTTCTTGTATGCTCCACGCCAACGCCCTGCTAGGGACTATAATGCGTTCATGAGTAGAGTCATTTCTTTCGCATAGAAACGGCGTACGTCATCGGTGAGTGCTTGCATGCGTCGACCGTCGCCAGCATCCTCTAACATATCGGACGAGACGCCACCTCCCAATTGCTCATAGTAGTCTTGGGTTTTGGCTCTAAGATACGGAACGGCAACCTATTTAGAGTCGACGAGTCAATAAAGAATAAGGTCCTATTAGGGATCAGTGAACACACCAAGAAGAAGAGGGATTGCCATATCTCGTGGCTCCTAAGTTTTTCTGCGGCGGGTGCACCACGTACAGCAGCGGCAGCTCTGTCGGTGGATATCCATGGGTGTCTGCGTCTCTTTAAGCCATAAAAGTTCTCCGCAAAGGACGCGTCTAGAAACGTTTGATGCGTGTTCTCACGCGAAAACAAAAACTCACAATGCTTGCGGAGGTAATGTCGCTCGACGAAAAACATAATCATAGCATAGAATTCTTCATGACGATTCACGATCCGGATGAGATACCGCGGATACCGTTGTGCAAAGACCTAAACATGGGGGTGAGATGAATAGCCGAATGGATTGTTAGGATCGGTGCTCACTGCTAAAACATACTTGAGTGCTGGCTGGAGGAGGTCTCTGAGCTGCTCTTGGGCGACGAGCTCGAAGAGAGAGGGTTTGAGAGGATCACCGCCTATATCGTGAAGGAACTCCATCAACGAGCGACTCGGCACGTGATAGCTCAAGCCTTGGTCATGTGAGCACCGATCGCGGCGGTCATTGGGCAAGGTAAGTAAAGTAGTTGATATTAATGGTAAGTTACGGGTCAAACTTTCAAGATCATAGCAATGCTTTAAAGGCAGCGCAACTGAGGATACTTGATGGAACGACGCGTCGATGATATTGTTAAAATACTTGCCTCGTAGTCAAAAAGTCATGCTGGTATTAGTCAATTATAGAACCTTGTGCAGTTCCACTGACTTGTAAGTCACTCGAACCAACTTCCCAAAACCCAGTTGAGCTGCCTCTCTTACTCCGCAAGTTCGCGCTCAATGTTCTCCTCGATACACGCCATGATCCCTTCTGACGCCGATATTGCTAACCAAGCCCTCAAGGAAGAGTCCACCTACCGTTTCTCAACCTTTTCGGCAACCGACGCCGTCACACTTGGCCTCTCCCTCCGCAAGCGTTTCCGGGGGAGCTCCAGGCATGTGAAAGGCAAAGGCATGGTGATATCAATACAAACCATTGCCGGACACACTCTCTTTGCATGTACTGCAGGAGACCTGGGCCATCACTCTGGTGAAGGTGATGTCAGCCTAGACAGCTGGGCATGCTTGGAAAGCATGATCTCAGTCGTCAAACGGACCAGCCACTCAAGTTACTACGTGGAAAAAAGCATGAGTGCAATGGGCAAGACAGCAAAACAATTGGGAATCGAAGGTGAATTCGGCGTGCGCGGAGGAGGTCAGTGATAGTCTGCTCCATTGTCATGTCCAATGCTCATTCACGTTGTCAATCAGCGTTTCCCATCTGGTTGGACGTGAGTGTGGCAAATCGGAATACTTTGGTAGTCACCCAACTGAAATACGCAGAATGCGCCATGTTGCCCTATCGCCGTTGCAGCCTGTTACTCAGGTTCGAGTCCAGAAGACCATCGAGTACGTCTTCTGTTGTACTGGTACTTCAATTCACTGAGGGGCCAACTAGCTGATGTCAACAACTATTCGAGATTACTTGCACAAAAAGCAAAGTCAAACGGGCATAAGGCTGTCCATAGCCTCGTCAGTCCTGCAGAGTGAAATACCAGTCCCCACTCTTGCGAATCAGGAACACAGAGACAGTGTTGCGGTAAGCTCATACGGTCAGTCTGAGGTTCGGTACGTTCACCAGGAGAAGGGATGGGGCGGAGAATTGGCGTCGGAGCACATGCGACCACACACGCCATACGATGATGAACACGATTTATGAGCCATGTATAGTAAACGGAGGCGCGGAGAATTATAACGTGAGGGGATGACATTAACTAATAGTCTACCAACAGGAACGCAAAGGGGAACAAAGTAACGTTACACTTGGTCTGATGCTGTTTCTGTGTCATGTTGGAACGGTGTAGTTAGTACCCGGATGGTCTCTGCAAAATAGGTGAGAGAAACCCAGGGATGGAGAGGACCACGTACCGTGTCTGAGAAATATCTGGCGTTGACCAGAGGGGGAAGAAGAGTCTGCATTTGGATCGGGGTCACGGAGTTCGTAGTTGGCTTCAATGTAAACTCTGGAACCCTTGCTTAGCGTCCTGAGATAGTTGTTTTGAGTGGGGTTAAAGGAGACAATGTGGTGCCAAGTGACACCGTTTTCCAAGCGAGCTGGGACACGTTAGATGCGGGCACGAGCAATTATAGCACGAAAACATACTGCCATCGGGGTTCGGAGGTGGAGGGGGGAAGTTGGAAGTTGCAACTGAATAACTAGGGAAAAGGTAAGGTGGGACAGTGGCAAAAAGAGGAGAACTGACGAGACGTATTCCTTGTCGTTCTTGGTCGTACGAAGCTCTGGTTCTTTGCCTAGCCGACCGATGAGGACGAGCTTTGCAAGGTCATACGACCGGGCTGAAGTCGAAGTGAATGCCTGACGAAGATGTAAAGGCGGCGAAGAGGAACTTCGAGACGGGCACGTACACGACGTTGCACGCCGGAAAACGCGAGTCTTGTCGTTGTCCTGAACATGATCACTGGTAGTAAAGTAAAGTGACTTTTTGCGTGTTTGATTGTGTTTGCATGTTCTTCTTGACCGTCATCAACGTGGGACAATCATTAACTCTACAACTTAGATCTTAGATATGTCTCGACACCGACTCGTACGAAACATTGACATCCATGGTTCGTATCATCTCATCTTCGAGCTCTTGTTCTCACTCTCGTACCACCAGCCGAGCTGGATGATACTGCGTTCGACGATGAAGGCGAAGAAATGACCGTAGAGCAGCATGGTGTGTCTTTCCTCATCACTCCCATCCGTTCCTCCATCCAACGTAATATCAGCTCAAATGGAGTCTGGAATCGAACACATCAGAGCCGTGATCGGCGACGAAGCTATCTCCGACTTGGATGACGCCATCATCAGCGATACTCTCTGGCAATTCTACTTTGACGTCGACCAGGCCATCGCTTGGTTATTCGGTTCGTTATATATTCCCTCCTTCAATCTATCTCTCAACCTCCCCAGAGGAACAGGAACGCAGAGCTGCTGCGAGGGAGCGTAAAGGTAGGCCATCATATCTTCTCTCTTCGCTAGGGTAGTTTTGCTTTTGCTGCTTTTCCTTCATGACGTTGCCCCCGCTCGTTCCAAATCCCATTGGTGGTCCCGCTTTCGTCGCAAAGGAGATGAACCACAGCAAGGTGCATATCGCCGACATCTCTACGTCCCTCCGTATTGCCTTGCCTTGTAAAAACCATATTTACTCCGTTCGCTGCCCCGTTTCCCAGTGCCACAGGGCCCCAATACTCCGACGGGATACGTTCCGGAGGACCTGGAGCGCCCGCGCGTCCCCTTGATTGTCCTAGCACAACAAGGCCAATACCAACCCGATTACTATCCGGCTCCTCAACACCTCGATTACGATGATCCAGATGATATGCCACTGGGTTTCATGTCTCCCGATCGTCACTCGCGTCTCAGTACAATAACAGAACTTACTGAGCGCAGCGAGCCGTCTCGCCATTGGCCTTCCAGACAACAGTTGGTGGCAATGAATAACCCCCGGGCGCAGTCCTCAAGCGAGACAATGTCATCTTATGGCAAAGTCATAGGTGAGTCTCGTCGTAAGCATTTCATTGCAGTACCCCCTCATCGTATCTATAGAACACTCAGATCCTCATCTGATTGATACTTATCCATACCAAACATCCGTTGACCCAAATAGGATACCTCCTTCCCCATCTCCTTCAGCCGTGCAACGGCTTACGAGTTACGACTCCGCACCATCTCTTCGCACGGCGACGGAATCAGAGGTTCAATCCGAACCACCAAAGACTCCTCCACGCGCACCTTCCATTTCAATGCCAGCAACGGATAACATCCCAGAAATCCCAGACTTCACATCCAAGTCCAGCGACAAGCCGCCGCCGCCGCCAAAGGACCCGCCTCGTGTCCAACGTCCAAAACGATCCAAACTTGTGGAGCTCGCAAGCTCGCGCGCCAGCACAATATCTAGTTCTCGATCGTCAGATCTGGAGACGACCTCTGTGCTCACGTATCCGGCTCTGCGCCCGTCTGCTGAATCCCGGCATTCGCTGGCCTCGCGTGCCACATCCGTCAAGTCACCTTCATCAGATGTCTCTGCACAGTCTTTGCCAGTCCAGGTGCCTCGCACCCCTGACAAGCCAACATCTACAGCTTCAGTCAAGTCGTCGCCTTCTGTCAAAACACCATCTACTACACCTTCATCCATGTCTTCTCATGTGCGCAAGGCAATACGGACTGCTATGGATTTAGAAGCCCACGACCAGCAAGCAATGGCAGGGATGCAAGCAGATAATGTGTCCGACGTGTCCGACTCTACAGTTAAACCCGACAAACACAATCTCTCGTCCCGCTCACCCATTCCCTCTGAAGTGCATGTGGCACGCAGTGATCCGGATGCCAAACGTCCTCAATCCAAACTAGCAAAGCTTGCACAAGCGAAAGCCAATTCTCACGCTCTCGTTCTCCCAATTCCTGTCTCCCCTCCAACGGAACTTCCCAAACCTCGCACGGAGTACCTTACTCCTATCGCGAATGGGGCAACAGCAACGACTGCGATAACGACATCGTACCAGTCTCTCCAAAGTCTTTCAACCAAACAGGCGTTGGAACCTGCCCCCTTAGTTCAGATGCCTGATACGGAAACCCGCCAATCGAAGTTGGCTTTGAAGGTGAAGAAAGCACAGGCTAAATCACCATCTCATTCAAGTGTCACCGATGACGAGCGCTCCCTCCCATCTCCACCCCCACTTTTCCTACCAAGCTCTCCCCGTTCTCGTGCGTTACCCTCGGCCTTCGCTTCCTTGCTTCTCAATGATCCTCTAACCTCCTCCGAAGACAAGGGCAAGGGCAGCAGATCACCCAAATATGGGAGAGAAGAGCTCAACCTTATCGATATGTACCAGGCATCACTCTCTCGAAGCAAATCGACACTTGGTCACGATCTAGAGCAACACAAGCGTAGCCGAGAAAACCCTCTTACTTCCCCTGACCTAAGTGTTCGGTCTGCTTCCTTCGCATTTGATGTTCCAAGTCCTGACGACATCGTCTTCAACGCCCGCCGTGGTACCGCCTTGGCGCAACGGCGTTGACATGCTGGTTCACTAATGTCCACTTGAACCTTCATTTCCTTTCAAATTTCATTCTCTATTTCCCCGTTCATCAGTTGTCATAGATGTACTCTTATATTGCTTATATTGCTGTTGTTGTTTTTTCAATGGAATGTATTGTGCTAATCTCATTTCCTGCGTCCTCCACTCCAGCTGCAAAAGAGCGCGAGAAGGCACACAAGGCCGCTGCTGCTCTAAAGAAGGCACCCCATACACCATCTACCTCTGGCTATAGTACCCCAACACCCGGGGGGATGTCTCCTCTCGGAACGCCCAAGAAACCGTCGAAGAAGGGGGGTGCCAGTTCGCCTCCGTCGAGGAAATCGGGAGCGACCACTCCTGCCAGGACGAACAGTGGGGGCTTGGACCATATGTTGCTTGATCTTTCAGCGGCGAATTTGCAGCCCCGAGAGGAATTTCTCAGAATGGATGAGCCTGCGCCTAAGTTAGCAATGGAGAGGGAGAAGTTGTTGGAAGAGGCCAGGCGAGAGCTCCAGGTATCTGGTCAAGGTGCAAAGAAAGGGATTAGTTTGGTGGTCGTCGGTAAGTGAAGGGACGCGATTTAATGCTTGCGCATCTTATTACTCCCAAGGACACGTTGATGCTGGCAAATCAACATTGATTGGCCGACTGTTGTATGAGCTTGGGCGTGTTACTGAAAAGTCACGCCATGCAAATGAGAGGGAGAGCAACAGAGCCGGGAAAAGTAGTTTTAGCTGGGCTTGGGAACTTGACGGGACAAAGGAAGAGCGAGAACGGTTTGTTGACGTCGGTCGTCCATGCTTGTCGATTGAACGTCTGCTACAGGGGGATTACCATGGACATTGCGATGCAGTCCCTTTCGACGGAACATCGACAAATAACGATCCTAGACGCACCCGGACACAAAGATTTCATTCCGAACACAATATCAGGAGCATCTCAGGCTGACTGTGCACTTCTTGTGGTTGATGCCACGACGGGGGAATTCGAGGCGGGCTTTGAGCGCGGTGGGCAGACCCGCGAGCATCTGATCCTCGTGCGAAGTCTCGGAGTGTCGCAAGTCGTCGTTGCAGTGAACAAGCTGGATCAAGTCAGTTCCTGGAAATAAATCGCGACTGGCTAGATCACTGATAAACATGACTCTAGGTCGACTGGGAACAAACCAGATATGAAGAAGTGTGCGACCAATTGAAGGCATTTTTTGCTCAGTCTGGGTTTCAGTCTTCCAAGACGAGTTTTGTACCTGTTGGCGCGACGCTAGGTGTAAATCTCGCGGAGCGGAAGGCCCCTGAAGCATCAGTATTGTCCCAGTGGTATCAAGGACCGACCTTGGTGGATCTTCTTGGTACACTTGACTAACTCTAACGCGGTATTCGTCTATTCACCATGCGCTTCTTAGATAAATTGGAGCCCCCTGTGCGGGATATCGAGTCGCCTCTGCGACTGCCGATTTCGAATGTCTTCAAAGGGCAAAGTTCAGGCATAGGTGTGACCGGTCGAATAAGTGGTGGTATTGTTCAGGTCGGGGAACGACTACGGGTTCTGCCCGGAGACGAGACCGCCGTCGTCAAGTGTAGGGATCATACTCGAATTTCCTGATATCCAAACGAGATCTGATATTGAACCAGCCATCGATGTCGATGACAGAAGCGTGTCGTGGGCTGCCGCGGGATCCAACGCAACGCTCTACCTGACGGCTATCGATCCTATTCACCTCAACATCGGGTCTGTCCTCTGTCCGCCCAACGACCTCGTCCCTCTTGCAATCTCTTTCAGCGCGCGGGTCATCGTGTTCGATATTCAACTTCCCATTACCAGCGGTGCTTCGGTATGTCCATCCCGCCGTACTGCCAATGATGTCTGTCGTTCACAGGAAGTGGCTTGGTTAGGTTGAATTGTTTCACCATTCCCGGGACGTCCCTGCGACGATTTCCAAGTTGGTTGCGAGTCTTGACCGAGCGACTGGTTCTGTCACCAGGAAGAACCCACGGTTTGGCTGTTTTTTTTTGGATTTGTCTGTGTCCTGGCTGAGCATGACCACCTAGTGTCTTGACCAAGGGAACATCTGCTGAAATTGAGATCACTTTACGAGGGGATAGCATTTCCGGCACAGGTGCCCTCCCGAGACCCATTCCGATCGAACCGTTCACTGTCAACAAGGACATGGGGCGCGTTCTGTTGAGACGAGGTGGCGAAACGATCGCCGCTGGTAAGTCACGTCGCTAGACCGGGTCCTGCCTCTCACTGGTGGCTCAAACATGGCAGGAATCATATTGGAAATCCGTCCATGAAATCCATAACCGAGAATATGAAGAGTCTATCCCAGAGAAGAGTAGTACACGATCGACGTGTTCGTCAGAAATGCCCATATTTTCAGGTAGGATAAAGTTAAGTCTTAAGGTATAGCGATATGATGGGGGCGTAAGAGTAGCATAGCAAGTCGTTACGAGCGTAGGTATCCAATGTTTGGGAGGAATGAAATTACCACCGGTATATTCAGAAGAAAGAAGCACGAGATGAGGCCTAGTGTTTGCTCTTTTCCTTTTCCTCCCGTTTGTCCTTGTTCTTATCGAACATATGCTTGATTCTTGCGAACAGGGATCGTCGCTTCTTGTGGGGCAAGGTGCTTGGGGGAGCAGAGGAAGTAGAAGTTCGTGCTGCTGTTGCGGGGTCTACTTTGGGTTGATTCGCGGTGGGTTCCGAGATTGCAGCGGGAGGGGCATCCGGAGCACCCTGCGTGGAATGATTCGGCTGAGATAATGCGGACTCTTGTGGCATAACCACCACCTCCTTTGCAATCTTAGGCACTTCGGAAGAGGAGGTGGGGGGCTCTGCTTGAGTAAGCTGAATTGCCAGTTGAGTCGAAGAGCTGTGCGAGTCATGTACCTCTCCATCTGGGAGCGACACAGAACCGTTATCATTGATGGCCGATGTGGACACGTCATATGAAGTGGGTGCCTGCTTATCGAACGAGGTCGTCATCGAAGCAGGAACGGTTCCTTCCGTAGCTACTGCAGAGTCCTATGCAGGAAAAATGTTTAATATTCGATCAGGACGGAGAATGCAGTGGTTCGTCATACCAATTTGGACTCGCTCACGGGTGTGGGTGCCAGACTGTGACCATCTACGGTGATGTGCGGGATGGAAAGTGGGGCCTTGAGTGTGGTGGATTCAACCGGAGGAATAAATTCTAGGGCCGTCATCATATTTTCAATGTCACCCTGCTCGTCACTCTGCGCGGCAGGTCGGTGAGGAATCGACAGACGTGCGGGTGGGTCGTGTGCCGGAGGGACCAGTGGCTTTTCGGGCATTTGAAGGATATTGTTGATGTTCCCGTGCCCGTCATCTTCCTGCGGTCGATCCTCGCGACATCGCCAACGGCCATCGACGAGGAACTTGTATGCGATCTTTTTCCCCCACGGAACCTTCACAGTACCGTGAAACCCAGCGTCACCTTTCATCAAATGAATGGAATGCGACCACTGCCGGACGACGTTAGCGTAATTCGAAATACTCGAGATAGACAGGTATTGACCTGGTCAAATGTGCCCGTCACGATCACATCTGTCGGGCCCAGGGACGGCCTGAGCGGAAGCAGTTAGGTGGGCTGTACAGTGTGAATACTGCGACAGAGTCTCACCAGATGAACTCGAGGTCATGAAGATCTGCAACTTCAAGTTGGCTCATTGCGCTGGACGTGCGCCGCAACCGAAGGAACTGGTCACTGAACCGACCAAGACCGTTGCGCCAGCTGGTATTTATATTCGTAAAATTATATCCCTTCCGACATTCCGTAATCACAACACGTGTAAGTGGGCTGCTAGTCATGCATGCATCATGAAGCAACCAGCCAACTTGAAGTCCATGAAATTCAATATCCATCTCCGTTCTACAGAAAACCAAAGCCGCACGCGTACAACATGTTCTTCATCACATAATGAAACTACAATCGAAATTCCCGAATGTCCTGTTTTGCGAGGCGCAGAAGGGTCGACTATGACCCATCCGCACCAATGCCCTGCAACGCTGCCTTGCGGCTCTTGCTTTTCCTTGCCCGCAGCAACTGCGAGCCTCGTTGTTCTGGCGGTGTGAAACCCAAGAAAGATCCTTCTACCTCCAAGTGAGTCTGAGAGCGGTGCTCTGTTCCAGGTTCGGCAGGCGTTCCCACCTGAGCGTCTGACTCGAGGTAGACAAGCGGCAATGGAGATTCCTGAGCAGTAATATCGAGTTGTCGGCAGTAGTGCTGGACAGCCGCATGGAATGCAGTCCTTCGCGTATTGTACAGGCCCCAGTCTCTGCGTCACGACGCGTGTGAGATGCACGTAAATCCTGTTCATAGAGGTCCAGATTCCAACACTTACTGCCACGTCCTGAGGGCAGAAATATCTTTAGATAATTCCGGCATTTCCTATGCAAAGTACGTACGAATTATGAGGAATAGTGATTGTGATCTCCAGGTGACGCTGGAATGAAATGCTTTGCAAAATGATGGATGTCGTCGGCTGAAACCACCGATTCTCTTCCGTTGCAAGCCATTCGTTCAAGCGTTCCTCAAGTGCATCCAGCTTCTCCGAGGGTGTACGCCAAGCAACCTGCATCGTCAGCGACTCGGCCATTTTCTGAAGTAATAGTAAGTCAAGTATTTTGATAGACAAAGCAGTTACATGCGTCACTCCGGCGAACGTTCGTTCTATAATCCCTCTATTAATGAAAATCCGAATGAACGAGTAGAAACTCACATAAACTTGGTGAAAAGTTGGCTATTCGAGTAGTAGGTCTCGGTGCCATCTGCTCGAACGAACACTGTCTGAGCGTTGGGATGAGCATCGACGAAAGAACAACTAGAGCGAAGAGGCATGCATACTGCAAACAATCCTATCCTCCTCACGATTAGATTATCGGCTGTAGTAATGTCAGCCTAACACCATTGATTGATTTTCAGCTGCAATGTCTTACTATCAATGAAACAACGGTCTCCCGTATCGAATGGACTTGAACCAAATCAGCGAGGTGAGAATTAAGGTAGATGAATGGAATGGACATACTGGGTTACAAATAAAAACATTATGGCATCAAATATGTTGCTCGCTGCGTTCTTGAAGATAAAACTTGCTGCAATCCCCAATGTGTACACACTGGACAACGAATTGGTGATATCGACACCAAAGATGCTAAGCGAGATGAAGAACAAAACGACAAAAGCGAACAATAGTAATATATGATCGAGTGTTTTGAGAGCCACCCCAACATCGCGCATACTTCGCGACAACAACCGCCGCTCCTTGTAGACTCGTAGGATGGTAGCCTTGATCTCAGAGCGTGAAATGTCACCATTCCTGTCCTTATCGAAAACGCGAAAGGCTTCCTGAGTTTCTTCAGGAGTAACAAACGCGGGCCGGAAGTCCTCTGGGATAAGATAGGTCCTGCGGCGGTCACGGAATGTCTTGTAAATCGCTCGAGCTAGTCGCTATAACAAGCAATATTACCCGCCATGCCCTTGCATGAAAGGAATCCTACAATACCTTGGCTTCGTGGGCCGAGGTGACACTGAACATCAAGTCGCTTGGCTCGTCGCCGATTCCCTTGATATTACGAGCATCGTGTAGTACCGCCGCCTTAATTGCTCGCGCAGCTTGGACGGCTGGATTGTACTCTTCTTGTTGGTGCGTATGAGGATCGACAGCGCGTTTTCGTGAGGGCGGGTACACGTGGAAGGTATCCTGCTCTTCATGGGATAGATGAAAAGGCGCACGATTCTTAGGTGTGTTCGAATCCTCCAGTTCAGGTGAAGAGGAAATGTCATGGGGTTGCAAGGATCCTCCTGTGTCCGTTAGTTTCTGCTTCCCTTTGCCTTTGTTGTCCTCGGTGTCGGCATCCTCACCATCATCGCAACCTTGCGTGAGGCTGTCTCCTTGCTGATGGCGGTTGGTATCTTTCTCGTTGAAGGGGTACATGAAGCCAAGGTTAAATACGCCATGCCCACCGCTGGACTGATTATGGTAATGGCGAACTTTAGGTTTGTACTTGCGGAGCTTTTCAATGACGTGCAGGCCCAGCCTGACTTCTTCAAGGCGCTCTTTATAGGCAGTTCGGTGGAAGCCAAAGGCTATAGAGAGAGGTGAACCTGACGTAAAAGTGTAAGAATTGTTCATACCAATAGCGTGAGACAACATTCTTTGAGTGCATATCACCAGCGCAAAAAAGAACATAAATTCGATTGCTTGAGAGACCTGAGGATTTCATTGAGATCGTCACACGGACAATTAACCAGGAAACTCACGCGATCAGTGTACGGAGCCAGACTGGTCACATCAGGAGCGGTGTTATACAGGTTGAATACGTTTTGGAATAAAATGATCCAACTGAGCCAGGCGCTGGCAGTGTACAACACAGGTTTGAAGGTATCTTTGACAGAGTTGTACAATTCGATGCGAGACTTGACCTCTTCGGAAACATGGCCCCACGAAATGGATATCAAGAGGCGTGTAATTGGGGGTATGATATCTACAACCATTGCAAGGCCCCAGGATATAACGACATTGGCAGCTGCCCAGAAAAGCCACGCCTCGACGTTTTGGGTGACGTAATGTCGGTGACTAGTGGGGTGGGGCTTGTACCAGAAGAAGTGGACGAGTAGGGCAGGGGTCACTAGGATGCCGGCAAGGAAGACCGAGCCGATCAAAGAGGAGAACAAGATGGTGAAGAGACTGCAACTGATGTTCAATACCAACACTATGTGCAGTGAGAAATGGACTAACCGCCAAAACGACCAGCGACTCTTTCGCAGCTTCACCCCCATCTTCACCCCAAACTTAGTCTCTTCGTTGGCCAGGTCCTCGTCGCCGCTCCAGTCAAATTCTTCATCGTCGTGGTCCTCGTCGTCTGTGCCTACGGACGTAGAAGCGCGAGAGTCGAATTTGGGAGGAGTATTGGAATATTGCCCCGAAGGTGCATGGTCAAGCTCCTCGGGGTAGTGGACTGTCGGTCTCTTAGATTGCTTTTGAGAGATATCTGAGCCTTGGCTGTCCTGCCTGTGCGGGGTATAGTCCCCTGGACTATCCCAATCGTGGTCAGGCATTGGCTGAATCTGAGGAGGGGAGAACAAAGATAAGCTGGCAACGCGCCTTGCCCGTTGCCAAGTCAGTGCGGAGCCACCTCAGCCAAGCCAGCCGATAAGCGTGGACATGCCGGTGGAGCTGTTACCTGATCTCGCAAGTCATCATTTCGTTACTACTTCACCATTTCAACCGACCGTCAGTTCCAGCCTGAATCATGGGTATGAATGTCGTTCGAATCTAGTCCGAGGGCAAATGACAAATCTGCTTCACAAGCCCCTATGCTAGGCTAGGGCTTCGCGCATAAGAACGAGCGAGAGTCCTACAGAGCCGCATCTTCTTCCATCATGAGCGCCGATCTCCCTACAGACCCAAAGGCCATCAAAAAGATGGAAAAAGCCATAGCGAAGGAGGCGAAGGCCGACGAGAAGGACCATAAACGCACTCTGAAGCAGCTGAAACGCTCCGAGCAGTCTGAAGCGAAGGCTTTGAAGGTGAGCCAGTCCGAACTTCGGATTATGCCAAGGTTTCGTTAACTCTTGCCAAGGCTACCAGCAAAGCGGATAAACATCTGAAAAAGATGGAGCACAAGGAACACACTTCGATGAAATCACTCCGGAAAGCCACGCAAGGTCATGACCGAGCGGTGACCAATCGGCATACCGCACAGGTCGATCTTCAGGTCAGTCCCCGGTGCATTTTGTTTCCTCGTGAACGATTTGTGACGCTTGCTTAGACGCAAAGACAGCAAGCAGAGAGGTCCAAGCACAATGCCGATTCTCTGAGGGTTCAAGCAGACCACCTCTTCAAGGTCAAGCAGGCCCGTGAAGTGAGCATTTTGTCCTTTCCTGCTCGTTTTCTCCGTCGACCCACGAGATATACAATAGGAGGAGCGCAGCCATAAGCTGGCAGACCTTCATGCTCCACGTTCTCTACCTTCTAACGCCTCCACGGCATAAGAAGCGATGTCGCTAGCGCCAATGTATTCTAGTTATCTTTAGCTTTACTTTAATCTCAAGTTGAGGAGTGTGGATGACTAAGCGTCGGACATGTTTTGCAACTGGACCGAGTTCGCTGCTTCAAACGACGACGAGGTCTATCGCTTACCGTCGACCCCGACCCCGACGTCGACAACATACACGATTGTAAGATCGTTTTAGGTCACTGCCATGAACAAGAACCCGTTTGTTCCCCAACCGACTTTCAACCCTCCTCAGCCTCCTCAACCTCCTCAACCTCCTGGCCCTCCTCCAGCAGGACCACCCCCAGACTACTCTGCGTACTGGACTGCTGCTGCCCAGCACCAAGTTCTGCAGCCAGTAACTGCAACCACTCCCATCGCTTACAACCCACAATGGAGCGCTTCGCAACCCCAGAGACCACCTCCAGAACAAAGTGCATTGTACGCAAATTACGGTTACGGCGGTCAAAACATGCATTGGCAGCAAAGGCAACAACCGCAACCGCAACAACAGCCGCAACATTACCAGCCAGTACAGCAGATGGCTCCACCCCCTCCTCCTCAGCCGCAACCCCAATATAATCCTTACCAAGCTTCCGTCGGCTTTCAGGCCTATGTACCCCAACCCCCCCAGCCTATAATATCGCCGCCTACCTACTCACAAGCACCTCAAACCATGGTTCCCCCTCAGCCCTATTTCCCTCAGCAACAGCAGCAGCAGCCGCAACAACCCCAGCATAATCATGGAATACATCATACTCCCCCCCAGCATCTCCCCCCCGCAAAACGACAAAGGTTTGATGGTCCAAGTGCAAACCATCACCACGGACAGCAACGCCAGCATGCCCCACCTCAACCGCAGTTCCAACCTCCACCCACTCCCCAAAACCCCATGTACGGCCAGAATCATAGTCAACAAGGTGTCAATCAAGTACCTCTTGGCGGAAACAATCGAGGGAATATGGGTGGTCGTGGTGGGTCTGTGAGTTCGGGTCGGGGGAGGGGAGGATCCATGGGTGGTAATCGAGGTGGTCTGGGTGGTCAACGTGGCGGTCGAGGTGGTGGCTCGTTTATGAATGGTGGTGGCGGCGGTCGTGGCGGTCAGCAAGGTTCTTTGCGAGGTCATGGCTTACGAGGTGGTTTTGGCAACAAACAAGATTTCCATAATCGCAGAGGTGGGTCGTTTAATGCCGGACATCAACAGCACCATCAGGGAAATACCGGTAATACTGGTTTCCGTGCAAGGGGTCAGGGTCATTCTACCGGTCGTGCTGGGCGGCATGATGGATCGAATAATCAATTGGGCAATCGCGATACGTCATCTGGAAGTTTTACGAGCAGTGGTAAGAAGGACGAGAATCGCCGCACTCTCACGGATTTTAAGATTGTGGGGCTCGAGATGCCCGAACTCGGATGGACCTGGGGCATACTTCCCTCTGCGGTCAAGGTAGAGGGCAATGACGGGGTTGCATCTCTCGTTGACTCCTCACATGCTGTTGTCAAGGAAGAATCAATACAGCCCAGTGATCCTCCCAGTGGGGAACGGGCTGACGCCGCACATAGTCGCGAGCATACTGCTCCGGGTGCGCCAGGAACAGCTAATGCCAAGGCTGAGCCTACCGTTGGAGAGCAATCTTCTCTCAGCTCCCCTCCACCGTCTCGCATTCGCATTTATTTCCACACACCCGTCTCACCGGATGATTCGCATCCCATTCCACACAATTCTTCTTACACTTTTGGGACCTCCCCCATGGATTCGCGCAAAGGCAAGCGCAAGAAACTTGAGGATGATGATGGGGATGCAGAAGAGGGCCGAGGACGGCCACCTCCACCTCGCGGAAGCCAGATGAGCGATACCGCCAGTGTTGACCTGGATGGAATGGGTCGAGGGAGCGCTGCACCGAGTGTAGCCGAGACTGCTAGTGAAGGTGACTGGCTCATGGCTGCTATCGTCGAGGACGATGGTGATGCTGCTGAGGTTGAGGCCCACGTCCATGGCGAACACGCCGGTGACGAGGATGACAACCAACTTCGCGTGAGTCGTGTCGAAGAGCCTCATGCCGCAGTCAATGAGTCGACTATACCTGGGCTCGGTGGCGATATTGTCAATGGTGAGTTTTCGACCGATGAGTGTCGTTATGATGGATGCTTTTAGGTGGAGCGTGTCCATCTGACCACTGGAGGCTTCGTGTAGCTGACCCTCACCTCTGAAGGTATCCTGGCCGATAGGCATGGAACTGGTTCGTCTGGAGATGACTGTGCTGCTGCTACTGCTATTGATACGAGAAATCATAACGACATGGCAGCAGGCAATGACCTTGCATCGGTTCTGTCTAGCACGGATGCCCCAAAAGGTGCATCTGGTTCGTCACCAAGACTGCTAAACGGGGACATTGTCTCCACCTCTGAAGAGGCTGCACAGCTCACTGCTTCGGAGGATATGAAGCCACTGGACCGTGAGGATGGGAGTGAGCCAGTGCTAAATGGACGTTCTTCTGTCGTCGAACCGGCTCGTTTTGCCTCTCAATCTTCTTCGTCTTTGAGCTCTTCATTCGATGTTTCCTCTAGTCGGGCTTCCGCTCCCCCTGCTGCTCCGCAGTCCGATATGCCTGTACAGGACAAGCAGGCTGCTGACCACGCAGGACTCCTTGATGCACAGGTTCCTATATCTGAAGGTGTGGCCGACGTAGCAGGCACCGCCACTGCGGCAAAGCCGTTGCAATCTTGCCCTTCGTACACCTCTACAATAGTCGACGACAGCGCAGACAATGGGCTATTCTCGCAGGATGAAGAAATACTGGCCCACGTCAACGAACCGCACCCCGACGAGAAAGCTGTTCATGACCTAGTTCATGACCATGACCAAGAACACCTTCCAGAGCCACCCGCTTCCCCAACGTCAAATACGCTGCTCTCAACGTCATCGAGCTCCACTTATGGCGAGTCATCGCATCAACAAGTGACTACATCGCCTAAAAAAGGGAGGACTCCTTCTGCAAATCGCCTCTCGATATCGTATGCTGCGGGCAGTAGACGGTTAGTGGTCGATGCAGAGGTTGTCGAGTACCTTCGAGTGTATAGAGCCGAAGGTCGCATTGAGGTTTACATGTCCCTGGACAATGATGATGAAGAGAGTTTGAACGGTGTGCTGGTACGTGTAGTCCCCGTGACTGATTTATGCGAATACCGACATTGTGTAGATTGAAGGGCTTTCAGAGGCTACTAAATCGTACTTGCCTCTGTCGACCGTCCCGGAGTCTTGCAATGCTGACGACACTATACCTTCGTTTTCAAAAGTCTCGCTTCCATCCAAAGTACACCTCATCGTTCATCTCGACACGGATCGACCCTTATCGGAACCCAAGTGGGTGAAGTCCGGGGACGTGCAAGAGTGGTTGAAAAGCATGTTTGGACGCATGTTTTGGGTTGCTGGCGATGCTGCAGATGGTTGGGAGAAAAAGATCGAGGTTGCGGACCCTGATCCGGTTTGTGTGCTTTCCATCTGTATTCGTCATTTTTCCAACGCCTTCCACAGGCTCCTACAATCTGGACTGTTCTCGAGGGTTGGGCGGTCAACTCTCCAGTGGGTGTCCAGACTGAGCGTCAACGCTTCCTCAAAACACACATGACCGAAGTGGACAATCTCTTGGAGATATTACTGAGACTTGTTCGGGGAGAACGCGCGACGCCTTTCTCTCAAACTGCACCTGCCATCTCCGCGCCAAGTATCTCGGGTCCCCTTCTGACCGCGTTCTCCCAGTCATCATCACACGGAGCACAGCAAACACATGTGTCTCTTGCCGTGCTTGCGATGTTCTACATGACCATCGAGTATGCCCAAAAGGCAGGTGGCGGGAGCGGCAAGTGCGAAGCAGAGGTGAGAATTGGTGAGATCATCAGATGCCTGCCGTCGCATCTGATATACAAAAGTCTGGATGGTATATTCAAGGAGTGGCGAGCTGAAAAGAAGGGTGCAAGATGAAATACTAGAGTACTTTAAGTGTTGTTCTTATGTATAGTTTCCTTTGTTATTCTGGCTTCTATAGTTTCAATACTTGCAAGGTGTTTACCTCACGTGACATGCGAAATTCCGGATACCGATGACGACGCGTCAGTGGTGGATTGAGCATCGTCAATACGTCCCTTCATCTGTCATTATGGTTTGTTCACAATCTGATTCGCCTAATTCACGGGTTACTCACTATCTTTACAGTTTAGAAACACATACGACTCCGACAACACTGTTTTCTCACCGCAGGGTCGTCTCCATCAAGTCGAGTACGCACTCGAAGCCGTGAAGCAGGGATCTGCAGCAGTCGGTTTGCGATCAAAGACGCATGCCATTCTGCTGGCATTAAAGGTATATATATCTACTCGTGTTGCATTATAAACACGCGCGTTGACGATCCCCGGGCAGCGTTCTACGGGAGAACTGGCGTCATACCAACAAAAGATGTTCCGAATAGACGACCACGTTGGCATTGCAATCGCAGGACTCACATCGGATGCGCGTGTGCTGAGGTACGACGACACTCGGTCGTATGATGGGACGCAATTATTCACAGCCAACGTTCTAGTAATTTCATGCGCCAACAAGCCCTTAATGAGCGCATGATCTTCAATCGTCCGATGCCCGTCAACCGGCTCGTTTCTGCCATCGCCGATAGTGAGTGTGCATAATCCGACGTCGAATACGTTGGCTCATCGTCTTCATCCCTCCCTGCATTGGTTTTAGAGGCGCAGGCGAATACCCAAGAATACGGACGTCGGCCATATGGTGTCGGCTTCCTTGTCATCGGTCATGATCAAACTGGACCCCACCTGTACGAGTTTTCACCTTCGGGAAACTCGTACGAGTACTTTGCCATGTCGATCGGTGCGCGGAGCCAAAGCGCCAAGACGTATCTGGAGAAGCATTATGAGAGTTTTGCTGATTGTACGTATCTCCTTGATTGGCACGGCGTTACACACTCAAGTTACTTATCCTTTGCTACAGGTACGCTGGAAGAACTGATCAAACATGGCTTGCACGCGCTCCGCGAGACGCTTCAACAGGATAAAGAACTCAACATCAACAATACATCGATTGGCATCATCGGCCCAGCTGGTGTGCATGAAAAGCCTACTTCACCTCAAGGTAAATTCCGCATCGTCGAAGGGGAGGCAGTGCGGCGTTACTTGGAAAGTATGGATGTGAAAGCGCCAGCGGACGGAACGGTCCCTGTACCCCCTGCAGCGCCGGCTGAAGATGTACAAATGTCAGGTTAAGGTTGTCCTAAACAAACAACGCCTTGCTTGTATAACAGCGCTTTCAATCGAGAAGGAAAAATCATAGGTTGTATGCGCATGAAATATTATAAAGATAACTGAGTGTGGGTGGTATATCTACATCACGAATCTAAAGGCAACATTGTTAGACTCTATGACCTGAGCTTTTTGGCGCCTATCCCTGCGTTCCGCCAAAGCTGAGCTACCATGCCAGGTCGGCGAAGTGCAACGAGTAAGTGCACCATCGTGCTCAACAATGCCACGCTCCCTGCCTGATGTGCAGCCGCAGCGGGTATGGGTACGAGGTAGAGCAAGGTAGCCAGGCCCAACAAAACTTGGACATTTGCCATCGCAAAGGCAGCCATTATGGAAATCCGAGCAGTTGGCGGCAGCAACGCGCGAATGGCACTTCGACGGCTGTGAGCGAAAAGGAGGCAAGTGCTAACGTACGTCGTCATCGCCTAAAGCGAGACATTAGGATCGAAATGAGCGGTGGGTTATAAATGGGGAACATACCAGAACGCGATGGTCAAATTGAACCGTGGTAGGATTTTCAAAGATGTTCCTCCACCAAACATCAGATCCATCCGCGTTCGTGGCATACGCAGAGGAGAAGAGTTCATCCAAGGGAGGTACAATGCGACCTCCCATATACGGGAACTCATTATATTGTAGTCCAGCATCCAGACCCGCAACAAAAGCACCTTCCGAGTTCATGAGAGAGCTGGTGCATATACAACCTCATCCACCACCTACCGGATAATGCAGTCAGAAATACGAGCCCTGTCAAGGCACGAGAATATCGAGTGAACCGCTTGACTGCAGGGTTGGAGAGTACTTCCTGCCATGACACAGTTTCCGATCCGCTCCAGAGACCTCTGTGTGCATACTTCCAATCCTTGATAGCTGCCAAACCCGTCCCAAACATTCCCGCATAAAGCAGTACAGCAGTGCCAAGATGCGCTGCGAGGCGGTACTGGGAGACGCGAGGTACCGCGCCAGGAGTGTCCATAATGGAATCCTCAAGGCCAGATTTAACCATGTACCATCCGAGAACCCCTTGAAAACCAAGCAATAGTGCCATACCAGTTAGCTTAGCGGGCATGGAAGTAGTAAGTTTCCTCCTGGCCGCAAAATAGGTCAACGGAAGTACGAATGCAACGCCAATAACGCGTCCCAAAACACGATGACTCCATTCCATGTAAAAGATGTTCTTGAATTCATCCAATGACATCGAATGGTTTATCCTGTTGAAACGATTTAGTTGACTCTGGACGAGACAGAGGAACCGGGGATGGCACTGACAACTTAAATTCTGGGGTTGCCTTGTACTTTTCAAACTCGCTGTTCCAGGCTTGGTCGTTGAGAGGGGGCACGATACCAGTGATTGGCCGCCATTCTGTGATGCTGAGACCGGACTCTGTCAGACGCGTGACACCTCCGACCACGATGACGGCAAAGACTAATGCAGATGAAAAGAGAAGCCAACCGCCGACTGCAGGTGGAGCCAATACGGGTAACCTGGAAGCATCGCCCTCGGGTTGGACAGTACGGGTTGACAATAAGCGGGAACTGGGGAACCGCAAAGCCCGAAGTCTTATCATGTCCGGATGCTCCAACATGCGTACCGAGGATAGAGTATGACATGGTCGGAGTGGCGGTCGCTGCAAAAGACGCGACCTGAGGGCACTGGTCGGCAGTGGAGCGACCCCATGAAAGCCACGAAAGGCTGGTTGGAACACTGCGCGAAGGACACGCATTAATATTGAAGAGAGCATCTCGAAACGATACGCGACTCTTTTCCGACCGAACACGTGATGCGAGTTAGTTAGGAACTCGGGACTATTTGTTGTGACACTGACATGTTCTCATTACTGGCGAGACGACTCACAGCGTCAAGGTCGGTCCCACAAGTCCTGCGATCACTATCGACACCTGCTTCGCAGTCTACCAACACCGAAAGCACTATAGTCGCGAAGCTAACGGAGCGCTTCTCCCCATCCGAGCTCGCAGTACAGGATGTTTCTGGTTTGTAGCCGCTCATACTACTCATACTACTCGCGAATTCACCTGCAACCATAGGAGGATGCGGCTCATTTTTTGCAATCAAGATCGCTAGTGACGCATTCAAGGGCCTATCAACAGTGAAGCAACATAAGCTCGTCACAGAAGTTTTGAAACAGGAAATCCAGGGTATCCATGGCCTACAGGTTAGTCGTCAGCGAATGAACCTGATAATTGTTGATCATTTAAGAATAGATTAAAACATTAATACCTCCATAGCGCCTGGTGATAGAAATCCGGGGTCTTACATACTTACTGTGCATTTCGCAATTATAGAGCACTTGGAAATTGACCGCGGTTCCTGGTGTGCCCACTACATCATAGTTTCAGGATTTGTCAGCTGTTCTAGCATCGGGGACCTGGCTTCTGTATGCCATGTCCAGGGCTATCACTATCGGATAGTTCCTGGCTTTCTACGCAGCGTCAAAAGTGAAATGGCCTCTCGACTGTACTTCTCGCGACTTGGGTCGTCCTCAACCTGCATGAATTGTGAAGCGCACAAGTTGGCAGGGTAGTCTATAAAACACACCTCTTTCCAACTGAACTTCTTTTTGAGTAGGGTAAAGAAGCGCTTATCCGCCTGTTAATGATAGGCGCTAAGCAGTGGTATAGCATCATGATTTCCCCTCTTAAAGGACGGTGATACCTTTCGCCTCTTCTTGTAACAAAACAGTATTTCCGTTCGCTCTGTCGCCAGCTCCGAGAGCGTCTCTACCAGGAACGGAAACGCCGGCTCAAAGTAAACACAGTCCGCTGCCAAAATCAAATCTGGTTGAGGCATCTCCTGAGGCAGCGCCTCCCCCCTAAATTCCGCAGTCACTCGTAAAAATTGGGCCCGAGCTATTTTTGCGTACCAGTTTAGTTCTGACACGATAACGGATGACTCAAGCTGATTCAATTTCACATTTGCCTGCATGATATCCAGTAATGGTCTGTGATCTGAGTCAGTCATGCCTTGCAAATCACTGGGGAGCGCTGACTGACGCCTGGTCGGTAATCCAAACTTTGCCGCCGAGTTTCCCGGCGACCAACCCAACTAAACCGGTTCCACTGCCCAGCTCCAAGATTGTTCTTCCTGTGCAGGATTCCTCGCCACGAAGAGTTAGATAGTTCGCGAGGACCTGTGGTCAAACAATATTTCCCATAAACGCAAAAAGAACGTTCTGAAGGTACACTGACCTCCCCTGCCGGCCAAGTAGTGCCTCCACACCCGGGGCTTGCATCCAGCTTGAGTACGATGTCTATGAGAGTAGAGTACCCATGGTTGGGGAACGACAGCCGACCGAGTTCATGGATGTCCCGCGGATCGCCACTACTAGCAGTATCTCCAAGAATTTCGTCACCTCTGCGATGTCGAAGAGGGTCAAGCGCGTCGAGTATTTCATCCAACGCAATCTCGTTGGAGATGATAGATGGGTCGAAATCCGCTGGAGCGTCGTTCATCGGTACGATTATTACGTGGAAGAAACGTTGTGAATGACTTGGCGACTCGTCCCCGAATTGCGGAATGTCGACTTTGCGAGCCCGACTCGGATGATTGGTGTTACGCCCCAGTAATTTGCCACGAAAGTTGTCAATCAAAGACTCGACAGTTCAACAGAACAAGGTATATTTATTCGGTCCAACTGAGGACCGGTCTCCGTGCAGAATCCAGTATCCTCCGAATCTTTTTTACGTTGATCAAGCGTAATAGAAGGACGAAGACTCGGGTTGAAGCAACGGCTTCGTGCTGGTTCCGATATGGATATGGTGATCAACTCGGAGGTGGAGATATATCGCACATCAACTCTCACAGGTCCAACCAAAGTTAGCAAACCACTCCGAGTCATCAAAGATCTGATCATGCCCTGACAAGCGGTGTCGACAGAAAACACCGCCCATATCTTACCTGATTTAATTTTGTTCGACCTAACTGCATTTGGTTCCCCCAGTCGTCTCCTTTTAATCGTCACGATGAGGCCTTTTCGTGTTAATCCGGCCCATCAACGCTGCCCCCACGCTTCTCGGAGACACATAAAGCAGCCCCACTCCCACCTGACCAGCATTTTCTTCCCTCATTGAATGTGCCGCAGACTCCCTCGCTATGGACTCTCAGCCTCTCCCCATGCTTACCCACACAAAAACAAGTCGAGTCCGCGGACCTCGTCCCTGTAGCTGGATATCATCTTCACCCGACTCCCCCTCGGATGAACAGCGGGAGATCTGGCCTTGGGCCATTATGCGAAGACCAGAGTTGTCTCGCGGCTCCACTATTCGCTCAACGACCTCGTCTGAATCATCGGATTCATCATGGGATTCAAGCATTTCTTCTTCGTCCTCATCTCCTCTGCACACGCCGACCACATTCTTTGAATACGATGAACGACCATACAACCATCGCACACGCAGACGGAAACCTGTGGGGCCTCGCCCTCCTCTCCATACACCACGCCTTGACATGCTACCGCGGCTCGCAATAAACACCTCACTGCCAGTGACCCCACAGCTTCAGCGAGAAGTTTCGCCGACCCCACCGGTCAGAGGCATCGAAAAGGTCCAATCCCCGCATATCCCCCCACCCCCCTTCAGCACCCCGACCCCGACCAATTTCCTTCTGGATTGGGATGCTATATTCGAGATATTGGCATGCTCAGACCCGTATCCAATGGATTCCGGGAATTAGTCAGTATCACACTGCCGCGGCGCCAAGGGATTCACTCAGTGCTCAGCCTTGTTTCTTTCCAGGTATCCAACCAGTGCCGGACAACGTCCGGTTGATTTATACCTCGCCAGCCATATACCCATCTACTTAGATTGCATCGCTGATACTTATTCTTATTCGTGCATCGTCGTCAAGGACACTGCAACTGTACTGTTTTCTCTTCTTATCCTCTTCCTTATAGCTACCACGGAGCACACGAATTGTATGCCTTCTCTGACGACTCCCCTTCAGCATCCGAGAGCCTGTACGAAATGTACGAGTAGATTCATGCTATGCATTTGTATTTGATTGAGATCACGGGCTGAGACAGTACGACAATGAAAATTCTCCTCGAAAGCAACTACTACCTGCGCCACAAAGGGACTGTCCTGCATATTCTTTTTGCACAGACAGAATCCGGCGGTATAATACATGGCGAGTATCGGGAGGACCAACAAGTTGCAATCACTTGTCGCACCCGAGAATAGGTGTCCAGCGCTCTTGCTGTGTCCCCGTCGATGGTTGCCCTTCTGCGTGGTAAAGCAGCCAGATGCGGGGAAATACCACAAGAAAGGATAACCCGGGATCGATACAGAATCCACCTTCATTGGATTGGC
Organism: Harrya chromipes; assembly: GCA_038091155.1. Classification (NCBI taxonomy): domain Eukaryota; kingdom Fungi; phylum Basidiomycota; class Agaricomycetes; order Boletales; family Boletaceae; genus Harrya; species Harrya chromipes. The sequence goes on from JBBPNX010000045.1 coordinate 49,398, forward strand.
GACATATATTAGAGTTACTCCATGTATAAGCTGATGTTATCCAGAGCTCAATGATTATATCACCTGAAAAGATGAATCACAAGGGCGGGTCCGTACATAGGCGCTCCATCGGCTGCAGCGGCCGCAAAGTTGTTGTCGATTGGAGGGATCATGATTACTTTAGGAGCGATTTTGCCCACCGTGCGACATCCGATAATCGTGCGAGAGTTGACCAGAGACTCAAATGGTAGGGGTATGAAGAACGGTGCCTGAGCTACCCTGCGCTAGAGAAAAGCGGGTCATCTTCCGTGTCTTGCGGTAGAATTTCTACTCCTGTCTGAATTTGATTTCGCTGTTCACCGAAAGTGGGTGCCTGGGACACGCAACTGTGAGTTTCTGATGAAAGGGGGCGCGAGTCAGCGGTTGTGTTTGTTCCTACCAGTGCACCACCACAGCGCCCGGTGGCTTCTATGTGGGGTCTTTTTTATTCACCGAAATAGAATCTAACGATGAGAAATACACGTCGATCTGTCGCTTGGATATATTCTTGCTTCGGCGTGCTTGACGATGCAGACACAAGGTGGTTCGTCACGTGACCTTGGAGTTGTCCTCCACCTCCCACGGATATCAACGGGGTCGCTGATTACAGGATTTTTTGTATGCAGGGTGGGACACACGTGTTCGCCTCGAGGCATGCTGGGGACTGCTGTGTCTTCCCGAATGTTCACTCCTAACAGTGCCACCTTTTGTATGGTTATCGGCTCAACCGGAGCATACTTATTCTCCATTACTCAAATCAGATACGGTGGGCCCATTGCGCAATGACCAGGAATTCTGTTCAAATGGCGCTCCTTTTTTCCGTCTTTCCGGCCATAATCTCTCCGCAAATTCCCTTTGTGTCACAGCGCGTCAGTACGTTTGAAATTTCATAACTTGGTTCGGAAGGTTGCGTCGCACCACCCCGTCCCACCTTCCTATATTGTAGCCAATGACCTCAATGCGTCCTCGAGGCAGAGTCTGGCCAGCCGCACGTGTGGCAATGTGACCGTCAGGTATAAAGGATGCTAACTTGCGACTACTCCCCTCCCGTTCCTATTTGTCACTCGCAAGAATGTCATACTACGACCCCTACTACACACCTAGGTCTCGGCGAGCATCTTTGAGCTATGTACCAGCCCCGTCATCCTACCATGATCCAACTGTTAGTCGACATCCATCTGTTCCTATAGTTTTCACTGACTGTCCCGATAGGCCTACCCCCAACAAGCCTACTCCCAACCGGCCTACTCTATGTATGCTGGCAGCAACTTGAGCAATCCTCATATCGCCCATACATGTGCGTTTTTTTTTACTTGACTGATTGGACGTGTTCTCAACGCTACAAACATCTAGCTTACGACGATCTAGATATCGACCCATACTACATGGAGCGTCGAGGATCTTATCCCCCCTTGGTCCAACCCTTGGCATTGACTCGACCCCGCCGTTCATCATCCGTATCGTATACTTCTTCCCCTTACGTCGACCCGCTTCGTAGAGGGTTCGGTCGTGTCATTAAGTTCAAGCGCAAGGGTGGCTTCCGACCAGGTATCACGATTGGGGAAGCACAGGCCAGCGTTCGACTGTCTGGTGCAGAATCGTATACATTCCAGGACCTAGGCGTAGATGTCCGAGGAAAGATCTATATGAATCTCAGGGTAGGTCTCTGGCCTGAAACGACTCAAAAGTCTCATTCATTTCCGTCAGTGGCCCGGATATCCCCCACTCAACTACGAAATTCCCGTGGATGGATACAGCGGTTACGTTGACATCCAATCTCTTGCCAGGCGAGCTGGTCGTGCTGTATCGCATTACCTTCAGGTCGGCAGCGTCTACCCATCACGTTTGAGGTCATTCCTAACCCCGTTTTCATCCTTAGGCCAATGTGATACCGATCCGTTGGGATCGAATCGAGATGCAATATCTGGAAGAACTATCCATCGGAATGTGGCATCTAAAAATGAGCGCGCAGTAGAATGTGTCCTCGCATTCCGCTCCATGCCCGTGTCTGATCACTTATCGTCTGTCACCTGCACTAGTTCCACCGGACCATTTGATATGTCCGGGTCATGCATGTCGACGACTGTAATGCATACTCCTCAGTGTACTAACATGTCATTTTTAATATTATTTACGCATACCGCTTTCGTCGCGCGCCCTTCCGATTCCTATCATCATGAGGTGGTGGATCTCTCGGATGTGTCCGGGAATGATCAAATATCTGGCAACTTCGATGGCTGGCGGCAGGAAGGCGACGCGGACATGATCCATTCTGGCTTCCTGTGAAAGAGACTGCCAGCGAACTGCGGGGCCAGTTACGTATCTATGCCATCTACGACAAATTCGTCTCCAGCTCCGGTGGTATAGGGTGTAGCAATGTGGAGATCCCCGTGGCCGGCTGTTTTAGGGACCGTACTCAGCAAGACTCGCTGCAAAGGCAAGGCTTTCCTTCAGATCGGGACTTACATTACACCTCTCAACCCTAACCTTGGAAAAAACGTTTGTATGTCAACCAATCACAATCACCATGACTCGGATGCAACGCTCATCGAGCAGATTCTCGAAAAGTACCACTCGCTCAACCACAAACCAAACGATGGAACGTACACCATCCTCGCAGCGCTCGCGCTGAGTGCTCCCGATTCACACTCGGATCTTTCACCCCAGATCATCGCACTCGCGGCGGGATGCAAGTGTCTCCCGAGGAATCGCTTACCGGAGCAAGGCGACGCCCTGCACGACTCGCATGCAGAGGTCCTCGCACGCCGGTCTGCGCGCCGCTGGTTTCTCGAAGAGATTCAGCGGTACGTTGAATGCGGGCACTCGCGGTGGCTGACCAGAGACACCGACGGGATATTTCGCCTCAAGGATGGAGTTGGCATGATCATGTACATCTCTACGCCGCCCTGTAAGAGTTTGTCGATCACGTTTTCGCATCTGACTCGGTCCTCGACTTGTCTGGCTGGCAACCGACGATCGATGAAGGCGGTGACGCGTCGATGCGGTTTCTCGCATCGTATCAAGACGCAGAGATCGCCAAACTCAAGGATGCCACCGCTTTCGAGCCGTTTTCTCAAGGTGCGGCCTCCAGAGGCCGAGATAATTACGCCCTGTTCGGTGTGCTGCGCACCAAACCCGGTCGTGCCGATTCGCCGCCCACGCTGTGCATGTCGTGCAGCGATAAAATCGCACGGTGGAACGTGCTCGGGATCCAAGGCGCCCTCGGATCAGCGTTTCTTTCCCCGATTTACATTTCCAAGATCATCATTGGGGAAGTTTCGGACCACCTCCAATCGGACGCGAGGCAGGACTGCGAGAGAGCGTTTTGGACACGCTTGTCGGACGTTTCGGGTAACTTCTCTCGCTCTCTGTCCACGAATCGTTTTTATGATTGCGTTGCACGTTAGCCCTTCCATCTCCTTTTCATGTCCATCGGCCAACGATCGTGTTCACGCCCATTTCGTTCAAGTACGCCAAGCTGTCGGTGTCCTCTTCCGGTACTGCCCGGTCGTTCAACGAATGTAACGGCTCATTTTAATGTCCATGTCGTCTGTTCCGACTAACGTGGCTTCTCTTGCGTTTAGCGCTATGCTGGATCGCGGATTCGTCCGTACCGCACGAAATATTGATCAACGGTCTGAAACGAGGTGTTCCTCCGAAACATCGCTTCAAGGCCATGTTCAGGTAGGTCTTCTGGGCAGATGATCCGGTTCTGTCGCCTGTCATGCATATTGGATAGACCACAACTCTCAAAAGTGTCCATGTTCAAGCTTTACTGTGATACGGTGCTACTCCTCCGTGACGACGGTCAGCCTTCTGGCCATCCACCGTATCCCACGGAAAGCTGTACATATTTTCAAGTAAAGCAAAGCATTATACGTTACCAAGCTGCGAAGAAACACCTGCTGGGAGAAGGGTGCGCCTTCGCTGGTTGGGTTACGAGTGGTATACGTTGGGAAAGCTTCGCATCTATAGAGGGGGAATAGAGCCAAGCAGAAGTTACAGGGACGTAATTATATTGATTTAAGCACCACAATCACAGGCCGAGGGTAATACATGGTTTCGAAACGTGAAATTACCGTCATAAAGCGTCGTTAAGGTAGTTGGCTCTAGATTTCGCAGCAGCTAATCGTCGAAAGGCTATTGATCCTTTCGTTCTTCGGAATCGTCGTTGTCGTTTCCGATGGAATCATCAGTGTGAGGCAGTGCCCTGTTGTCAACGAAAGGCGTGTTGGCAACTGACTCCACATCCGTGAGTGGAGGGCTGGAGCGCCCGGAGCGATTGTTATTCTCGGCGAGCTCCTTGCGCAGCGCCTCCAACTCACGCTCAAATCTGTAGAGATTGTGACAGTCAGCATGTAAGGAAGGAATGGATGACAGGCTGTACGTACTTGCGCCCAAAGACTTCGATGTAGAATCCTCCGCCGTTCCACACGCTCACAGCAAAGATCAAAATCAGAAACGCGCCACTCCATCGTGGGCTGTCATACAGCAGGTACACCGCCGGCAGTTCCGTTAGAATAGAATACACTAAGGTTTACCGCATTCAGTGTATGACGTATGGGAACAGAAACGGAGTACTTACCGAATTGACCAGTAATGAAGTAAGCTTCACGCTTCTCCGGACGGGTCCTATCAAGCGCACGTCCAATTACACCACGCTTATCGTTGAGAAGGTATGACAAGGATGTCGCCCTCTGTCCAGACTGGATCTTCGTGCGCCGATCTACAAAAACAAACTGCAAGCATAGATTTAGTTGTCTGCAACGACGAGTTCGGCGTGTTTGTCACCTTCCAGTACAACAGTTGCCAAACAAGATCTAAGAGAAATTTAAGCAAATGCGTTGGAGCCCCAGACGCCACTTACAAATAGCACCACTGATAAGCAAGGTGCGTGCGGGGTTCAAGTGGGGTAACGCCGCAAGTGCTGGAAAACGTTGTTCCGACCCAGGATAGAAATGCCTATAGCGGGCTTAGAATCGAACCTTGTGTTTGGTGATGATATCAACAACCCACCGAATAACAGTGAATGTGAAGGGAGCATAGATGTGAATGAATAGTGACGTCACTTTGTCGGAGTCGTGAAACACAAGGCTATTTCTCCACGTGACTACTGCACTTGCAAGGGAGCCATGCGAGAGGCAATAACAAGCCATGAATAACGCCGTGTTGCCAGGAAGGAACCAAAGGTAAATGAAGTTGAGGATCGTAACATAGTAGCAAAGGTCGAACAGGAAGTAGTGCCAGGAACGCTTCTTGTAAGTGTAAGCGCGGAGCGGGAGTAGATACAACCCTTGAACCGTGTATGCAACGTGGACCCACCTAAAACACGTGTCATCAGCATTGTTCAGTCGCGTCTGTAGAGGGTCCATACTCTGGTGCCATCCCAAATAACAGTGCCGACACCAATAAGGACATCACGCCAAAAAAGAACGAAACCTTTTCACGTGTTCGAACAACTTTTGCCGAATGCCATGATGTCACTAGGGATTGCATACGCGCGGAGACCTACATTCGGAATGAGAATGACTGCTGTGCACGCAGAAAAATATAAAGCACCTTCAACTTGAAGTTTTTGATTTCACGGTCGAGGTTCTCCGCGAGCACATCGCCAGACTGTGCACGCTTCTTGAGTGCTTCCTCAGCTTTCATCTTGAGCCGGTCGCCATGTTTTTGGATCTGCCGCTGCAGTAGATCCAATCGAGAGTCGAAATATGTCTCCATGGTATCTGTACGAATGCATTCGTGAACCACCATCATAAAGAAACCCATGATACGCACCGAGCAAAGTAAACGCTCCCGTCCAATCCGAGATATCGTCGCGGAGAAATCGTTCGAAAGGTACAGAAAAGTAGCCCATACCGTTGGAAGAATCCGCTCTTGAAGGAGAAGGGGGCCTGGAAGCCATTATGTATCGCGACCAGGACAATGGCAAAACTTGGCAGATTTGCGGTGGTGGTATGGACAAACGGACAAAGCGTGTCATTGCCTGTGTCCGCTTGAACACGACATTGCTTAGTCAGCAAATCTCAGAGACAGCCACTCTCTAGAAGTCAAATTCAGGGATCCTGGGGACCACTAGGAGATTGAACAGTGAATTCTATTGGAGGGATATACACAAAGGTCTACACAAGGGAGAGATCGCCAAACTTCTCTTTGTAGCCTAAAGGAAAATTAGCGCGTTGAATATACACAAGCCACGTGGGATTACCTGGCACACTGAATTTGCCCTTCTTCACCATGGTGTCAACAGTTTCCGCCAACCGTGGATGAGAATCCTCGAAGTCGGATATCTGTGCAACAGGATTTCAATACTAATCCATTGACCATAAAGTGAAGCATACGGTCAAATCCTCGAATGGACGAGCCTCCTCGATGTTGGCCAGAGTAGCTTGTAGGTCCTTCAACTCGACATCAATTTTTTGTGCAGTCTCGCTGGCCTTTGCAACCTACAATACGTCGGACATTAGATGGACATACTGTTAGCGAAACCCTGGCAACTGACCGCTTTGGCCTCAAAGGTCTCAATAGCTTTGATGTGTGTACTGACATCGTACGTGACAGGCTTGAAATCCTTTAATAGTTTCTCTGCCTCATCGACGATCGCAGTGTTTCTCAGGATAGAACGGTAGTGAGCAAAGTCGACCGTCGTCGGTTGAGACGTGTATTGAGCGTGTATGCGTTGCGCATCACCGTGCCGCTTGCGGAAAACCTGGAGAGCAGCAATTGTCTCTGGTTACGGTAAAAGTAAGCATCCGCACGACATCTCCTATGAAGGTGTCAACCTTTTCCCAGTCCAAGTGTCGTATACAGGCGGGTGAAATCCTGTTCGCATTAGATTGAATAGGGTGTGAGAAAGAATACTTGCAAACTCACAACGGCGGCGACGGCTGCTTTGGAGGCCATGACCTGACGCGAAAGGGTGAGCTTGGTGTAACAGAGAGCAATGGACGGCTCGTACGGATGTTCGGAATGGCAAGTCTTGGAGGGAAGGAATGGTGCCGGGAACTACCGACGCACCCGTATTTTTTGTTAATAATTATTTCTGTCTAAAAATATCCAAGTAAATTGTCGCTCCTCGACCTCAAAAATTTTGCTGCAAAGGTATCGTACACTCAGAGTGTCCTTGGATACGAGCGCTGAGCACTATTCGTGGAACCAAGTAATTTATCAACACGCTGGCATTGACATCGTCGTGAGAGCCTACAACCTTCTCGGCGGGACATTCATGATCAGTTGACACCAACACGTTCCCAGCAAGCATTTCACCTTATCTCTTTCGTCAGTATGTGACCCTATATAAATGCAACCTATCTTCTCATTCAAAATTTCCAGAATCCCGTCCACTTTGATCATGGAATTGAATTCGAATTGGTGCAAGAAGCTAATATCCGCGGCTGGGTTACACATCGGACGGGACGGTACTCCCCCTGGCTCCAATGACGTATCTGTAACCAGGTTGCATGACGCCGTACTCCACGGCCTCGTACTATTGGTGTTCCTCGGTGCTTTAAAGTGGACATGGACCAGGTTGCGTCCGAACACTAGTAATACCCCCCTCTTAAAAGCAGATATTATCAAAGGTGAAGCCGAGAACAAGAATCGTGAGCATGGAGGTGAGCCTAACTACGCTTGTATTGGAATGAGTACTCATCCGGTGCTTGAATCCAGAGTGGACTCCGCAAGCTTTCGACTATCCGGAGGTCGCCCCTTGCGCATTCGAACTCAAGGATATGAAGCCCGTTCCGTATCGACCATTCCGGTGGGGTCAATATCAGTGGGTCCGCTCAGATCGCGACGGAGACAGTCTAACCGACGCCTGGAAGTGTAACGAT